>JASXSY010001000.1:0-64155 GCA_034509805.1 Sipha maydis
CACCGCGGCGCGGCTGTCGCGTCCTGAATCGCGCGACTGACGACCGCTCGGTAGGCGGTCAAAACGCACGAAACTCGGACTGATTATCATTGACTTGTTAATTTGATTACCATTTATTTGATTTACTAATATAATTTTAAAATGTCTTCAAAAGTAATTTTTACATTCGAAGAAGATTCTATGCTGGCTGATTATCTAAGTAGACGCCCATGCCTATATGATTTGCAACATAGTGCTTATAAAGATCAGCAAATAAAAGAAAATGTATGGAAAGAAATATCCAAAAAATTAAACAAAAGTGGTAAGTGTATTTATTTACAATCAAATTATTATAATAGTTCCAGTATTGAGTACCTATTGATATTATAATAATATTTTATTATATAAAATATAAATATAATATGATTATAGTATTATATTAATATTATTAGTTAATTAGGTAATTAAAAACACTAATTTATGTAAAATAAATCTGTGATAAGAATTCAAAAATAATAAAAATTTGTTTTTAAAAACGTTTTATTTTTAAACAAAACCTTATTGTATACTGAAAAAATTGTACAACACTCGATACTCATGACACATCTATATACAGTTAACATTTTGACCCGCTTAAGTTTATATTAGCTGTAAGTTTACCTCATTTATCGAATATTTTCAAATGAATCACATATGATACACTGTGCAGTCATGACATATTTTTTAAAAAAAATTTAAAAAATAGTATTAAAATTATGTCATATTATTCATATATGTATCTTGGTTGTTGCCTTTTTTGTATTCTAATATTATAATTTCATATTTCACATTATTATTTTTAATGTAATCGCCAATTTTTCAGCCGCTGTAATTGGCTCTCCTACTCTATTATACGGATAAACTTTAATATCATCTTCTATGAAGTTTAGAACATAATTAAACTGATTCCAGCTAAGCCTAAAAAATTCTCTGAATTTTCTGTCATCTCGATATAAATGCTTTTCAATTGAAATATTAAAAAAACCTTCCGTTTTTCTTGCTCGAAACATATCGTGAACTTTTTTTTGTTTTATTTAACATTTCGTTTACGAGAATTTCTTCTTCATCTACTTCTTCTAAAAGCAGCTATAATGACATTTTTTTCTTTTTGCTAAGCGACATGACTAAAATTTCAAAACACGACAAAAACTTAAAACACAATGCAAATGTACGAACACTACGAATTATTATAATGATAATGAATATGAAAATATCATATGATAATATGTATCATATGATAACAATGTAGATTAAAAACCAGCCGCGCGTCTCTTGCGGCTGCATTTTGTAGTTGTACGGAATACCTATTCAGTCGCGCCGCAAAAATTCAAATCGCGCCGCGTCAGCCGCACGTCTACAGACGCGTCCTAAGGAATCGCACCTTTACACATCACGTCTACACATCGATTGCACTTACGCATTTATGTTACGTTAAACGCAAATGTTACAAATGTGTACGCGGCTTAAGATCAACGTTTCTGATTATACTGGTTAGGTCTGTAGTAAGTGTGCAGGATAAGGTACAAACTCTGCTGTACTGGAAACCTTATAAATTCTTGTTTCGTGCCATTATAAATACCTAAGATATTATTGACATTATCGAATGACCTCTATAATTCTAGCCAAATGCATTACAACAAATACGTTGACTATCAAAAAATAATATTAAAATGTGAATACTTAATGTGTTTAAAGGCCCAGTCAAACAGAACGCGGGCTGCCCGCATTGCCCGCGGCGGGCACTGTGTTATCTATAATTGCATCATCGTGGTTAAAAATAGCGCGGGCTACCGCGGCAGACTGCTGTCGACCGCAGCGGGCAGCGGTCTGGTTGTACTATTTTACAGTGAACGCGGCGGTCACAAATTATTCATTCCTATTTTTTCCATCACCATGGCAGATGAAACTGAAAAGTTGATTGATTTGGTGCATAATTGTCCATATTTATACGATACTAGTCGTATGAAACTCACCTAACTCTTCTCTTTTTTGATTAATTTCGTGCACCCATTTTCTCCTTTTCTATTCGTTTTTTAATGCGAGTAAAAGAAGAAGCTCTTCGTCAGAACTACTACTGGTTGTCATTTTTAAAATTTGGTAATTTTGGTCACAAATAAAATAAACGAAAATTCTGTATGTTTGTAGTGCATTCAAACAGAGTATACACGTAGACTGAGTAGCCCGCGCGTTGTTTGACATCACAGACCGCCGCGGTCAGTAGTGCGGGCAGCCCGCGTTCTGTTTGACTGAGCCTTAAAGGTTCGGTCAAACAGAACGCGAGCTGCCCGCATTGACCGCACTGTGTTATTTATGTTTGCATTATCGTTGTTAAAAATAGCGCGGGCTGCCGCAGCGGAATGATGTCGACCGCCGCGGTCAGCGGTCTGGTTGTAATATTTTACAGTGAACGCATTATTCATTTCTATTTTATTCCATCACCATGGCAGATGAGATTGAAAAATTGATTGATTTGGTGCATAATTGTCCATATTTATATGATACTAGTCATAATGAGTATAAAAATACTGTAAAAAAAACAGAGAAGTGGAATGAAATTGCCGGGATACTCAATATGTCGAGTAAGTAAAGTATATTCAGTATCAGTATATTATACAATAAAATATATAATATTATATAATTAATATTATTATAAGTCATATTAGTTTGTACAAAATCGATTTTGAATAAAAAAACATTATTTTTTAATAATAATGAGATATACATCTCATTATAGTTAATATAGTTATATAGAGTTACATAATTAGTTACATATAATGATACAATTGTATTTTGCAGTTGTTACATAGTATTATTATTGATCAATAGTTTCATTACGTAAATGATTGAAATTATTTACAAAGTTCTGTCTATAATAGTAAGTGAAATAGTCTCTTCTTCTGGTTCGTTTTCAATTGTAGAGGTACTTCGTAGATAATTGTGTAAACAACAAGCTGCTTTGACAACATGTTCTGAAGTATCTACTTCTACTTCTATAGGTCTAAAAAGACTCGCCACTTTTGTGCTAAAATACCAAAGGTATTTTCGACAACACGTCGTGCTCTGCTTAGTCGTTTATTATATACTTTTTTTGCCTAATTTTGTGCAACAACCAGTGCCGGATTTACCTCTTCAGCCGCCCTAGGCTATTAGGAAAATGCCGCCTCAACATCATACAATCATTTTTTTAAAACCAATATGAGCTTCATATAAGTGTTATATAAGCTATGAAAATGTAATACACAAAATCATAAAACATAATCATTATCATCAATCCATACAAAACAATATTTTCATCACGCTTGTAATAGGGAAACGCATAAACACAAATAGGGGACTAATATAGGCAAATTTTTTGTACCCATTCCTACCAAATAATTTGTACACATTTATATTATAACCCCATCGTTGGTGTCGCTATAAGCATTTCGCTCACACAATTATCATTTTTAGAACCACTGGTTTATATTTCATTCGATTTTGACAATACCTACTATATATTATTATGCTCAATTGAGTTATTTACGAAAATGAATACGAAAACACATGTTATAATTTAAACTAAAAAAGTTATTAAAGTCCAATGTTGCCGTGGTTCGCCGCAGTGGCGCGCGCCGTCACTGATCGCCTTATTTACTTTACCATATTATCTTGATATTTTATTATTATCTTATTATATTATTTTACTGTTATGCTTTAGCAGTACAATATTGATATTTGTCAGTACCTCGGTATATTAATTTGTATGTTCACACGTGTATTTTAATAGGTTAAAAAAATTAGAGGCACCAACGACGGGTTAATTTAGGCCAAGTTGACTAAAATTGACAAAATAATTTTGTGATAGCAATAATAAGTATGAAATATGTTATATTATGAATACTAATTCAGAATAATAATACACACAAATCTATGTATTAAATTGTCTACTATAATATATTTATAAAAATAATTAAAAATGTATATATAAGTTATTAAATTAATAGTCCAATAATTAAAATTGGTACTTACGTAATAATCAGCTTCTTGCTGGTGTTCGTGTAAAAACAAAATAACATAAATAGTTTGAACATCAAGTATCGTGCTGCATCCGTTTGCAATGTAAATATAATAATTATCGTTATCGTAAGTTGACGACGACGGTCGACGACAAACAAAAATTGAAAAACAAAATAATTTCTAGAATAATAATAACGTTCGATTCCTATAACATACTAAAAATAGTACGTTTGATTAGAGACGTCGGATCTATATGTCCATTGATTAAATACAATGATGATTTAATCAATGATATGTCCCAACGGTCGACGTGACCAGGAAAACGCTAATAAAAGATTAAAATAATTTTTTGTCTGTCTATAGAGATGAAAGAATAGAAAAAATTTGCCGCCCCTAAATTTTGCCGCCCTAAGCTACAGCCTAATTAGCCTAATGGTAAATCTGGCACTGGCAACAACAGCTCTGGGAAAGGGGCGAATTAAAAAAGTTTCGAGCTTAAAACCTTCGTCACCAACGAAAACATGAGGAACTGGGGTGGTTGTTCCAGGTAAAGGTTTTAGTGGTAATAGTATAAATAATAATAATAGTTTTACCTTGTAAGAACTCACGATAAAAGGATGAATTTTCAAAAATACTACTGTCACTATAACGGCCAAAACTACCAATATTAACAATTAAAAATTTGTAATCAGGATCTATTATGCCGAGTAGAACTAATGAAAAAAATTCTTGTAACAAAAAAAACTTAACCCAGTCTTATGAGGACATTTTATTCTTACGTGTTTTCCGTCTATGCTCCCTACACAGTTGGGAAAATTCCATTTCCTAACCTGATTTCTGATTTTCTCCATACTTCTTCCGTAGGTGTAGGTTGATACAAGGGCTGTAAAACGTTCCATACCTCTACACATACTCCTTTCACTATGGCAGAAAAAGTAGTACTTCCGACTCGAAAAGAAAAAGCTATGGTATGATGTGAGTCTCCTGTTGCCAAATATCTGAAATAAATAAAATAATAATATCAATAAATATCATATACCTAAAAAGGTTTTTTAATGCAACTAAAAAACTAATAAGTTATAACCATAGATACTTTAATTTTTTTTTTAGTACCTTTTGATGAACTTATTTATAGTATAAACTTTGTTCAAAAATAACAGGTGAAACTGCGAAACATAAATGGAAGAACCTGCGTGATTCCTACTTGAAATATATCAAGTATTTAAAAGGATCTACTGGATCTGCCAAAAAATACCAAAATTGGCCATGGGCGGGTCATTTGGAATTTTTGAAAGATACAGTAGCACCACGAGCGACGTCTTCAAATGTATCAGTATCACAGACCCACGAAACATTATTCACTGATGAAGTTTTTGAGCAGGGTGAGTCTGATAGTGGAATTTTAACTCTCCCAAAGCAAATGCCACCACCGAAAAAAGCATCTAAACGTAAAGAAGTAACAGATGACGTGGCTGCAGTTATTAAGTATCTTGAAAACAAAAATAACAATAAAAATCATACAAAACTCGACCACATTGACAATCTCTTCTTGTCGTATGCACATACATTTAAGACATTTTCGGCAAGAACGCAAGCTATCCTTAAAATGGAGATGTCTCAGTTATTTGGACGAGCTGAACTTAATGAGGTTGACGATTATAGTTCAACACGGTCCTCTCCAGTGTTCTCCACAACTTCGTCTTGGTCAGATGTCAACTCAAACGAAACTGCTGATAATAATACTGGTAATGCTATTTAAGCACTCAACTATTTCAATGTATATTCAGATGGCTACCCAAAAGAAGATGATAATGTCACTGATAGTAACATTCAGCCACTCAATTATTCAAACATACATTCAAGTGTCAGCTCAAATAATTCTTTAATACTTGAATCATACCCTGTTCATACTGAGTTAATTAAAGATCTGTATGAAAATGTAACAATGTTTATTGCTACACAGCCAAAACACAACCAATAAAATGTTATTAAAATTCAAATTAATTTTTATTTCTTTTTCACTTTTATATTATTAAAAATACTATTTACTTAATTATAAACAAAAATTTCATATCATTCATCATTTAAAATATGTTGTATCATCACTAAAATGTGGATGGTACCTAACATCTAATTTAGTTGGTCAGCAAACTCACACACACATACCACCTTCAGGAAATGCTGACCACATAGATGGCAATAGAATAAAACGCCGCCGGAAGGACGTGATGGGGGTTCGTTCTACTGCCATCGATGCGGAGGACGGAACGCTTCCCGATTCACGAGTGAAGTGATCGGTCATTCTTTTATTTTTGTACTAATTATATTTTTGTTTTTCTTTAATTAAAAGGTTAAGATCATAATTGGAAAAGGAGTTCATGTTTGGTAATTTATCTATTTTAAGTATTTTGTGTGAGCATATGAAAAAGTTGGTACACTTACAAAAAGGGTATTAAAACTATATTGTATTTCAAACCTCAATCCAGTGCTAGATCATATTCTTTGTCAGTTTGAGGGGAGAGTACAATAATGTTTAGGTGAAGATTAACTCACGCTCGAAACATCCAGTGCTAGATCTTATTCTTTGTCAGTTGTTTCGAGTGTAAAATAACTTTAGAGCCGTAAGGGAAAGTAAGCCTTTTAAAGAACCTGTTTTCGACTATCCTATTAAGCAGTGCTAGATCGTCTTCTTTGTCACTTAATAAGGTAGTCGTCCGGGCCAATTATTAGGTTTTTCTTTACGTGCTTGTTTGACGGTTAGAGTGTCCAACAACCGACAAATACTTTGTTTTAGTGTTGTTATACGTCAAGCCTTTGCGTGGCGTATACGACAAATACAAAAGTTATTATAGTTCATATACCTAGTTCATTAAACCCAGATTCTGATACATACGTCGATTCACAAAATTCACAACGATACATATTAATAATTATTATTAACTATTAGAAAAAAACTGCAACAACGAAGTGCAAACTGCAAACAAAATACTATTGATTATTCAATTATTGAACTGTTTACAGTTTTACATAATACCTAAATGCTGTATTTTTGTTCTATTTTTGTTCTGCAAAAACCACAAGACGCGGGGGACAGATGTCATGCTGGTTAGGTTTATCTAAAGTACATTACTTCTAATAATAATTATCAACAATGGTAAAATGATAAACGGCATAATGACGTCATGGACAGTGAGACATTTTTCCTGCTATGATCCATTCGTTCACTTTCTTTAATAATTTAAACCTACAGTAGGTAATAAAATTTAAAGTAAAAACAATCAAAGATAAGATAATAAAGTCGAAAGAAAAATCCAACATGTCATATATAAAAATGAGGCAGATACGCATAGACAGTCGTTGTTGTAGAACATATGTAGTATAGATAAGGTGATCATATATTTTTCTAGTCGAAATGGGACAAAAAAAAATAAATAAATATGTTTTAAATATTTATATTAAAATAATTATGTACTATTATGGTTTTAAGGGACAAAAATATTAAATTTTATTAAAAATATTTTTTTTTAGTTTTTTATAAAAAAAAAAAAAGCCTCTACGTAAAGAAAACGGCTGACCATTACTGTAAAACTGAAATAATGAACTATGAAAAATAATTTTTAGTTTGCGCTGATATTGGGGTATTAAAACATATTAAGATAATACGTTTATATTAATACATCGTTCGCCGCAATAGGTATTTTTACGAGTATATGTTATTAGTATATGTATACTCCAATACACCCACCACACAGCCCCGTTTCCGTACAACGTCAACCGTGCAATAAGTCAGTATATACACGTTACATGCACACATAATAGTTAAATACAATAAAAACAATAACTCATCGATAGATTAAAATTGAATATTGTTATTTTTTACTATTTTCTGATAATGGGACATTTTTGTGTCCCGAAAATGTTCCTGGGACAACGGGACGAAGATGCGAAAAACGGGACGTATTGCCACCTTAAGTATAGACCTGCAAGGGCCGAGCCGGCCCGGTCCGGTCCTCAAAAAGCCCGGCTCGTAGTGATATTGGACCGGGTCGGGCTTTAAAATAAAATAAAGAATTGGACCGGGCTTGTTAAGTCTTGAAATTTTATTCCGGACCGGACCTGGCCTTTTTTCGTAAAATTTTTCGGGCCGGGCTGGACTTGACTTCGAATATTAAATTAAGGGTTGGACCGGGCTTTTTTAAGGATTTTTCTTCAACAATAATTAAAAATAATAATTATAAAACCAATGCTGGTATAATTAGATACAATCATTTAATAATAAATATATAATATAATGATATCTTGATTCGTGGGAATAATAATGCTATTTATATAACATAATATATCAATACAAAATAAAACACACTACTATCTGCGGCATTATTACTATAAGATAAAATAAAAACGGTAATTTGGAATATTTATAGAAAATTTGTTGCGTTTGACTAAACAAAACTAAACAAAAAATATTGGACTGGACCGGGCCGGGCTTAAGAAAAAGTGGGTCAGGCCGGGCCGCATATTTTGCAAATGTAGGTACACTCAGAACCGGGTTGCTCTGATTGGTCCAATTTGAATTGCCGCTATTATTATTATTATTATCATTATTTTAATTAAGTATCTAATAATAATAATAATACAGTATTCATGAAGATACTCGTATATACTGTTATACTGACAGTACATATATTTGATACACCCATATTTTAATTATAATATTATAATATTATTTTAATTATAATATTATAATATTATTTTAATTATAATATTTTAATTATTTAATGATAAGAACGTTATAGGAATACGGCTTCAATAACAACGATTATTAGCCTAGTATTATTTACGAACTAAAGTAACTTATATAATAATTGAATAATATAAAAAAATAAATCCAATTTGAAAATAGTTTTAATTAATTATATTGTAATTCGCTTTTCAATATATACTATTATAATATATTATGTGTTATAATATAATATGGTTAAATGGCTAATTATATTGTTAATTTTATTTTATAATATTATAATATTATTAATAACTTTAATTTTGAAATTACAGTATAAAGCCGGGTTCACACGTATCAGTGAGAATGATCATTATGATTGATTCATGAAAACTGAACAAGTTATGAACATGTGAACACTTGTCTCATTATGACTGAATCATGAAAATTAGGCTTCAGTCAAGTAGAAACTATTTCTACTTTTGTTCATTTTTATTGATCAGTATTGCATCATAAAGACGACTGAAACGTGTGAACACGTCATGTTCATTTTATATTTTCATGATTACTATCACTCATTTCGCTATCAATAATTTAATATATTTACTACAGGCACATGTTTTTTTATAAATATATTTATTTTAATATTTATAACTTTTTAAAATGGTGTTCAAGTGGCGTGACGAATATATTGACAAATTTTTGGACGAATATAGAAAACAAGCCATTGAAAAATATTTGTATTATATTAGTACAAGTAGGTACAAAATAAGATGTATGTAGTATGTAGTATGTACTATAACGTGGTATCACTATAACGAGTTATCATTTGTGTTTACTGAACATTGAACAATGACTATTCATTTTTTCATTGAATCGTGTGAACGATTTGTTCAGTAAATAGGATCGTCAGTGGAAATGAACAGTCATAATGATCATTTTTACTGACACATGTGAACCCGGCTTAAGAAAAAAAGCAAAACGTTATTATTTATTATCATTAATGGTGAAGATAAACGTAATCTAAATACATCTTTATAGGTAAATTGTTCAGTTTTATTTAGTGTATTCAGTTTTATTAAGTGTATTCATATTTATTTAGTTTTTCTAACTAGATAATTGGATTTATTTATTTATATTAATCAATAATTATATAAGTTACTTTATTACGTAAATAATACTAGGTTAATAATCGTTGTTATTGAAACCGTATTCCTGTAACGTTCTATAACGTAAATTATTGATAGGTAGTAAAATAATAATAATATTAATAATGATAGCGGCAATTCAAGTTAGACCAATCAGAGCCACCCGGTTCTGAGTGTACCTACATTTGCAAAATACGCGGCCGGGCCTGGGCTTTTTTTCCACAGTATGGTTTGTACCGGGCTTAAGGATAAAATTGATGGACTGGACCGAGCCGAAAATATACGGCCCTTGCAGGTCTATAATATGCAGAACGGCGAAAGCGGTAGAGCGCATACCGAATTATATAGCACCCAATAATTATATAAATTATTTACGAGTTTGGAATGAAGGATTGATTGGTTTAGTGGGCAAGGAGGAAGTGAGAGATGCGGTGAAGGCGATGAAAAAGAAAAAAGTGGTAGGACCAGATGGAGTACCTGTAGAGGTGTGGAAAATGTTAGGGGATGTAAGCATTGGGTGGTTGAAAAATCTTTTTAATAAGGTACTGTAAGAGGGGAAAATGCCAGAAGATTAGAGAAAGAGTTTTATTGTACCAATATTTAAAGGAAAAGAAGACATACAAGAATGTGGGAACTATAGAGGAATAAAGCTCATGAGTCATAGTATGAAGATCTGGGAAAAGATTATAGAAAGGAGGATAAGAAGTGAGACGTCGATATCCGAAAACCAGTTTGGTTTTATGCCAGGAAAATCGACAATGGAGCCATTATTTTGTGTTAGGCAATTAGTAGAGAAGTACAGAGAAAAGAATAAAAAACTATGCATGGTGTTTATAGATTTCGAAAAGGCGTATGACAGGGTGCCAAGGGAAGTTTTAAGATGGGCATTAATGAGGAAAAATGTCCCAAAAATGTATGTAAATTTGATCCAGTATATGTATGAAGGGTCGAGTACTTGTGTCAAGAGTCGGTGTGGAGTATCAGAAGGTTTCAGTGTAGGAGTAGGTGTGCACCAGGGGTCAGCTCTAAGCCTCTACCTGTTCTCAGTGGTAATGGATGAGGTTTCAAAGGAGATACAGGGTGAGATACCATGGTGTATGATGTTTGCGGATGATATAGTTCTGGTAGGAGAAAACCTGGAAGTTTTCAATAATAGGGTAAATGAGTAGAGGTTAGCCCTCGAAGAAAAGGGATTGAGAATTGGTAGAAATAAAACTGAGTATATTGAGTATGATTTTGGACAAAGAGACCAAGAAGTTGAAGGTATGAGGAGACAACTGACAATAGATGGTGATGTGATAGGTGAAGTTGAGAGCTTTAAATTTTTAGGATCTTTTGTTCAAAAAGACGGGGGCTTTGACATGGATGTAAAACATAGGATTAAGTGCGGGTGGATGAAATGGAGAGAAGCATCGGGCGTGTTATGCGATAAGAGAATTCCAATGAGGCTGAAAGGTAAATTTTATAAAAGTGTAGTGAGACCAACTATGCTGTATGGTTCAGAGTGTTGGGCGGTTAACAGGAGAATAGAACAAAGTATGAGTGTCGCGGAAATGAGAATGCTTAGATGGTTGAGTGGAGTGACAAGAGAAGATAGAATAAGGAATGAATACGTGAGAGGTAGTGTTGGTGTAGCGCCAATTGTGGACAAGATGAGAGAAAATAGGCTGAGATGGTTTGGGCATGTGATGAGGCGAGAGGAAACGAATGCAGTAAGAGTGGTTATGAAGATGGACGTTGAAGGGAAAAGAGGAAGAGGAAAACCAAAAAAGAGATGGTTGGAGACTTTGGAAAATGATATTAGGGCCGTCGGTGTGTGCAGAGATGTGATTGACCGAGTAAAGTGGAGGTGTAGGACAAGGGTGGCCGACCCCAATAGTTGGAAGGAAGGCGAGGCAAAAGAAGATTTACAACGAGTTATTTTAATCGTCAATACATTTATTATACAGCGGGCTGTACCTAATGTTACAATAATAGATCACGAGCCATCGCGATTCCGATAACGTTCGTATAATCGCTAATTTCCGGGAACCGGACCCCACACCGTACACACCATAGAGTAATACTAATATTACTCTATGGTACACACTACTGCATATAGACTGTATATATATATATATATATATATATATATATATATATACCATATATACCATCATATAGCGTGGCGACGCCAGAAATCGGTTTTCGTGCGGGTATAGATGTTTCACATCAGAAAACAACAACCGTGTTTCATCACGGACGTGAAACAATAACTTGTCGTCGGCGACCGGTGCTCGTACCGAGCGACACGTCTTCCCGCCCGCCTTTGCGCTTCTATAGCGTGGTGGGGTAGTCGACAGTCGTCGTTACCCGTGGTGGTGGTTGATAAGGTGCAGACCGGTCGTTGCGGTGCCTGTACATAGTACTATATAGCGACCGTTACGTACCGTGTTACAATATAGAATATAATAAACGCCCGCGCGTTGTTTGACATCACAGACCGCGGCGGTCAGTCCGCGTTCTGTTTGACCGAACCTTAATACTTTTAATCAAATTTTAGCGTAAAAATCTTTAAATTTGGTTACGTCATTAATTTTTAAAAAATGTACAAAGTGTATTAAAACTATAAAATGTATTTTTTGCTAATCATTATTACTGCTATCGTCGATTTTGAATTGTTTTTTCCAAGAAATAATAAATTTGTTATTCAACAGACTTTATTTTTCGGGCGCGAAAACAACGATAAATAACAATGTTAATTTGCAACACCTCTTATAATTATATTAATATTTAGTTATATTTTGTCATCAACAATGTCGAACACACGCACGCACGCACACAGACGCACACACGCTCACACCCACCCACACACCCGCACGCACACACACGTACGCACGCACCCACACGCTCACAAACGCACACACTCACCCACCCACACGCTCACACACACACGCTCACACACACACACACACACACACACACACGCGCGCGCGCGCGCACACCCACACGCACACGCTCACACGCACACGCACACACGCACACGCACACGCTCCTCATAACTCTCACTACCCACCTCTCATCCACTACCACCACGCCATTCGGGAACCACTTGACGTTTGCTTAATCTAACCCTCACCCACATACCCTTTAATCACACATTCTTACACTTGAAGTTACAGACACCTATCTCTCTTGAACTCTAGGCACCCCCTTACACAACCACATCACTTCTCATGCGTCCACAACACCTTCATATACATGCATGTGCACTTCACTTACAGCAGCTCCTTCAAATCACGTGCTCACACAACCACAGTACCCAGTACATAGTGCCATGCTTCCCTTCAACGTCTTCTTTACCCGTCATCATACCTCATATCGTTTCTTTAAACCCTTAACGTCCCTAGTACCCAGCACTCACTTTCTCACCACTATACCACTAGTATACTTTCAATACTTTTCAACATTCTCTAACACCATTTCAATAATCACCAATATATATCCTTCTACTCATACCTCTTCTTCATACACTCATTCGCCTAACATAATATTTATTAGAAGACATTTGTTATTCACAAGTCATTGGGTAAAAAGAAAAATATTAATTTTTGACTAAATGAAACTTTATGTACACTTTTAATTTTAATTTTAAGTTTTTAATAATTGATTAAAAATATGAAATAGGATTTTTGCCTCTCAAAGGTCTCTGGATATAAAATAATAAAAATTAAATAGGAAGTGGTCCCTAGAATACCAGACGTGTATAATTATTAACCAAAAATTTTAAATTAAATTTAAATTTAAATTTAGAATATTAATTATTTAAAAACCATAGAATTAATTGAAGTATAATTATTGATATTATTTGTTTTGATATATTATTAATTTATAGAAAATATTATCATTGTAATTTTAAAATTGTAATGTTTATAATAAGAACAATTAAAAATAATAATTAAATGAAAGACAATTAAGTTATTCCAAAATATTATTCAGAAAACCGAGAATACTTAATTATGGTATTATACTTAATAATGGTCAAAAATATAATTAAAATGTATTAAAACATTAATTTAATTTATTCTATTAAACTTAGAGATGTTTTTTAAAATAAAATCATTGTATCTACAATTGTTTTGTTACAATGTATCTGTAATTCGAGAGCGTACTAGTTAAGTGTTTGCCACTCGTTCGCTTCAATCTAGATAGACTTTTTGATTACAGCCATTTAAATTTCACTGTTATAAAGAAAACAAATACACTAGAACAAGAAACACTAGAACAATAATAAAATTTAATATTGAGATTAAAGACAAATAATGTAAAATTCTAATAATTTTTTTTATCTTTACATTTTGAACAAAAACTGTATGAAATGTCATTTGGTAAAAATAAAAATATTCAATAAATAATTATAGAATAAAAGTAGTAACATTGTACATAGATTACTTAAATAGTGGTACCAACACAGCGTGCCAACAACATCGTGAAATAATAAAATTTAGAATTTCGAAAAATTGTCTAATGAAAAAAAATGTCATTACGTATTAACATAGATTAGAAATAGTTTAGTTACGTTGCTCTTATTAAATTACCTACTCTGTGGCTCGTTTTACCAAAGTGACGTGGAGGAGGAGGACGTCAAACCAGTCAAAAAATGTAAAGATTTGTATTTTGTACATAAGTACCCGTGTAATCAGTGGCGAATTTTCAAATTTTTCCGGGAAGGGTCTACAGCTTATACATTATTAATATAAATTATGATAGCTTGTAAAAAGTTGCAGCTTAATCTATGACAATAATCTTTATTATTATAAATTATTGTTATTATTACTAATTATATTATAAAAGAATAACTTAGATATAATTTTTATTTTATACGTTATCATTTTGCAGTCCGTTGACCCATATTGTTCATCAGCACATACGGAACTCATTACATCTTATTGACTGCTGTTATTTTATTGTTAGATAAAATTATTTGTATAAAACCGGTTTTTGTACATACCTAATGAATATCGCGCAAACTGATGGATATGTCGACAGCAATGGTTGGCGTCTTATGCGGGTCCACATAGAGACGACAAAATCAAAACAAAAACAGAAGGGCCGTTTTCACACACACCGGTAAAATCGGAACCGGAACCGGCGCCGGTGCCGGATGCAATGTAATTAAGTTAGTGCTTTCACACATACACCGGACCGGTAAATTTTGTCGGTCCGGCGGACGATTCCGGGATACACAGCCGGCATTGAATTCGATAATTCGAATGCCGGACTGATCTCGGAATTATCGATTTCAATGTTTTCTTATACAAACGTGTACACACAGGTCGGCACAGGTCTTGTCGGTACCGGGGGAAACCTAAAAATAATTATATTGATATGATATATATGATAAAAAAAGAGTAGAACTCATACGAAAATAGTTAAAAAATGTATTATGGTCTTCTCTGAGTTTTTCATACAGTGTGTAAAAACTTCTTTCCAAGTTCCTTACACTTAATATAGGATGAATCAAATATCGTATTTTAATTTTGTCTCTTCGATACTTCCTTCGAAGGTACAGTAGCCCAAACAGATGGCATTTGTTAAGAGCAGCACACATTGTTGAGTACAACAGAGAAAATAACTAAAATACGACTTTACCCAAGTGAGTACAAAAACTGTTTAACATGATTTCCTCGTTGTGTGTGAAATGTAGCCGGCACCGGCTTAGGTTTTACCGGTATGTGTGAAAAAAGCGAACAACCGTACCAGCACCAACGCCGGCTCCGTTCCGATTTTACCGGTGTGTGTGAAAACGGCCAAACTCAGTGTTTTTCGACAAAATCAAAACATTTTCAAACAATTGTGTTTTTCCCAACGAATTGTTCGTGTTTTTTAAAAACTAAGTCGTGTCCTGAGCGGTGTCGGTAAACATCAAAAGGTTTTGGTTTTGTTTTTGTTTTTGTGAACACTATCGAATGTATGTGGACAGTGTTTTTTAAAACAATAGACAATAGTTATCGGAATTATCGGACGAAATAAAATGAGGTTATTTTTCTGTACGGATAGTTGAGAACAAAAACAAACCACAAACAAATGTTTGAATTTTGTTCATGTTTTGTTTAATTTTTTACTCAACTCAGTATGGACACATATTTTGTTTGTGTTTTATTTTTTCAAACTTCAAAAAGAAGTGTTTGTATTTTGTTTTTGTTTTGTTTCTGTGTCGTCTCTGTGTGGACCCGGCATTAGACACTCACATTAATATTCATTTACTTCAAAATTAAATGTGGTAAATGTGATTTTTTTTCCAATTTCATTGGAAAATTCGTCTGAATATTTAATTAATTCGTAGATCTGTTTACAGTATCGAGCGGTGTGAAATATAATGCTCCTCGTGGTCACGGTAGCGGATTATCTGAAAACAATAATTGTTATAAATATTATAAACAGGGGCAGATTTAAGGCACTGCGAACTACGCGGCCGCATAGGGCGGCAAATTTTGGAGGGCGGCAAAATTATGTTGAAAATTTATTTTGATTTTGTAAAATTAGGTACATAATTTTTAAAATTGTATTTATCACTTCAAAATCTTGAAATTGTGGATTTTGTATTTGTTTATTTTTAGCAAAATAATATTTATATTTTCCCAGGAACTCGTCTACAACAACGACGATAGTACATATCTATTGTATTATAGCTTATCTTATTGTTTAAGAAATGTCTCGTAATACTATAATAAACAAAAATTACATATTAGGTAGGTATTGAAAAAATTAATTTATTTGAGGATATTTTATTAATAAGTTTTTTTTAGATAGGGGCAGCAAATTTAATTTGGCATAGGGGCGGAAAATTGTTAAATCCGCCCCTGATTATAAATCCTTACGACCACGTGATGTGAGACGAGTAAGCTCGCACGGTTTCCGCAGTCCAAACAGAGAAATACGGTACGTAGTGATGGGAATAATCGAATGAAATAATCAAATCATTCGAATATTATTTTTCGATTGTTAAAATAATCAAAATTTTGTATCACTTGTATCAAACATATTTATCAAAGCAAGTAATTGAATTATTCGAAAAATTGCGTGTTATGCATTTATCAAAAAGTATAAAAACTACATAATTGTCAGGAATCATTTAATTTTCATAAATATTTATCAAACAATATTATAGTATTCAATTTAAATAAAACAAAAAGATATAAATAAAATAATATGAAATACAAAATCCTTGTTTATTTATTGACGTGGACGTTTGGGTATCAGTGTCGTATTTACGGGGGGGGGGGATAGATCCCCCCTTGACCTATTTTTTTTATATAGGTAGAATATAGGTAGTTTTCTGTATTTCTCAAGTATGATATTACTTTTAAGTATGTCTGCTTAGAAAAAAAGATTTTAAGAATGTATATAATGTACGTATTTATGACCTTATGGGTGTATTATTAATTATTATATATTTCATCCCCCCCCATAGCAAAGTTCCTAAATACGCCACTGTTCGGTATAGGAGAAGAACCTGAAGAACGGGGTTGATTGCTTAATAAGTAATGATTGCATATGTTAGATGATTTTGATAATGCATTAGAAGGTCCTGCTGATAATTCCGAGTTTAAGTTGTCATCTATTAAATATAATATATATTTTATGGATTAAGATACACCGGATGTATTCGTTTCAGATGTTCTTAAATAAAAAATTATATTTAAAATAATTATTTTTGATGAAAAGTGGCAATAATTTATACTATTCTATATAATAATAATTATGTCATAGTAAATCTTAGTCAGTTTCCTTTCAACTTTTTAAATAAAAATAATCTTATTTACATACATAATAATATTCCCCAAGTAAAATATCTAAATCTTACCTTTAATATTAGTAGTATTGGTGTGATATTTAAATTCTTTTTTACATATCTCACAAACAACGCATTTTTCGGAAGTTTCTTGAAAATACTCCCACACTATGGACCTTTTATTAGGTGCCATTACAAAAATTTAACTTAAAATACTCAATGTTTATTAAACACTTAATATAGTTAATATTAAATACTTAAATCAGTCCTTACTTGGATCTAGTAAATTAATTCATGAACAGTTTGGTTTGATGTTGAATAATATTAAAATAATTACAGTCTAGTACTTTAGTATATAGATATACTTCTACTTCAAGTTTGTAATAAATTGTAATGTTTATTTTCCTTTGTTGTTATTCAATGATTTAAGTCTTGGTACCCTCAATCTATCCTCTCTTACAATTCTCAATCCGTTATTTTATTCGTACTTAATTTATTCAACTAGGTTTCATAAATTAATTTTTATTTAAAAAAATAAAAATAAATATTTTTTCTAATTTAGTAAATTAATTATATATTTACCTATATGTTATTGTAATTGTTGAAACTAATGGTTTTCACCAAGTTTCTTAGTAAAAAAAAAAAGTCTTGGTACTAAATTAAGAATGCGACTGTTCATTTTTGTATTATTATTTATTTTAATCATTACTCATTAGTATAATTTCCGGTATCGGTAATCACTACACTAATCGGTATAATACGTATAAAATATAAATATTTGGATTGAAAATACATTTCATATTTTTACACTGTTTGCGATTACTAATCATTTGATTATTAAAATCATTTGATTATTCCCATCACTAACGGTACGCACCGTGAACAGTGTGGACCCGGGAAAACGCACACAGCTCACACTGCACTTGGGTAAAATTGCGACGTTGTCGTTGTGTTCGTCATCGGCGGACGAGCACGACGATAGCCGATGTCCAAGACCCCCGCGGCACTGTACTTGCTACCTCGAACATGGTAACCTGTGTCCTATCCCGTTGGCCATCCGTTTACTATTGCACACACTCGATTACTGGTAGCCGATTCGTAAGTCACGTGACCAGAAGTCTGGATATGCGCATCACTCGTCGTGTACGGTATTTTGATCATTTCTGCAATTCAAATTTTTGTTTTTTTTTTCCCCAGTTGATATTTCGATTTTAATTCGATTATTATTTACACGCTCCGTAGCCCCTTCGTACATTAAATTGTATACTTCGTGCCGATCGATCTCGTCGTCGTTATTGCTTTGAATCCTTTCCGTTATGAATGCCGATGCCACAATGATGAGAACCGGCGCTGCAACACGCCATGGTATGGAGAACGTCGAGGTCGCGCAACAAATCGAGTTCGTCAGCAACCACGTTGCGCACACGGATAAAATGCGTCTGACCATCGAATCTGACGTAGAATCGTTCAGCGCGTTATACTCTCAGTGTGCCAAATGCACTCGTAAGTCGTGATCAATAATTATTGTAATACACCTTTAATTATGTCCACCTACTTGTGATTATATTGATACGGATCCCGTTGGATCTTTTGCTTCTCTAGAACACTTGCAACAGGTCCAAGAAATGGTGAGCAATGTTGCCGAGGCTCAGCCGGAAATCGTGCTCAAATTGAAACTGGAAAAGGAATCGTATGAGCAACAGTTGAGGGCCAAGTCTTACAACCTCAACAACTCCATTTGTGTTTACATTAACAAACTCAATGAATCGTTAAATATGATAAGCCCGGTACAAGCTTATATTATCGATAAGGTGTTAGTTCAATGGAAACGCGAACAGCAGTTGGCTGGAAATGGATACAGTCCTAAAACAGATATAGTCTCCATACAAAAATGGTATCCTTAGATATATGCCAATGTATTGGTTTAATTTTACCGATCATTACATTTTTTTTTTACCAGGTGTGAGAATTTATGTGATTTAATATGGATAACTCGTTCACACATTAAAGAAGCTGAACATTTTAAAACTACTTTGAGTTATTATGAACGTTACTTTGAATTACAACAGTCCAGCGAAATTATTAATATACTTCTTGAGATGACTGTTCAGTATCTTTCATCACTAATAGCAAGGTTTATAAACATTTACTTATTTATATTGTTTTAATTTTTACACTTAAGAATAATTAATATTTTGATATTCTAGTACTTTTATTATAATAACTCAACCTCCTCAAGTGCTGAAAACTAATACAAGATTTGTAGCCGAAGTATGTTTATTAATTGGAGGTAAACTCAACATTCAATTAACATCACCTATGGTATGATATTATTTTTTTAATAATATAATTTTTTTTTTTTAATAAATATTTTTAACTTTTAATGTCATATAACTTAATAAGTACAATAATATAATGTTTTTATTACATCTCAATATTTTATCTAACTGTTTTTATACAACTAATTTTTATTTAGTCTTATTATTTAGTCAAAAATTAACTTTATTTTCATTAATGTTTCCACATTTCATGGTCTTACTCAGATACTTAAATTATAATAATATGTGCAATTATTTACTGATAATTACAACATAAGTTTAATTAATAAGTTTTGATACAAGTAAAACTGGATGATATTTTGTTAATTTATAATAAATTAACTGGTTATTTAACTTTTCAGTAGATTTAAAGTTTTAGTTTGGCCAAAAATGATTTAAAAATTCCATAACTATAAATTTTTATTAAAGTTATAATTATGAAGTAATTAGTAAATAGTTAAAGTATTTCTTTAAGATTTTTAGAATTATTTTGTTTTTAACTAGTAAGATGTTTTTCCGATTTATTGAATTTCAAAGTTGCATTAAATTTAATATAATATTTACCTAATTATCACAATTTTTTATCACAGTTTAGTTAAAATATTTTTACCGAACTCTGAATATCTATTCATAATTATTTTTAATGATTTCTTCTTAGTTTTTACTGTTAGTTACATACTATTAAAACAAACAGTTATTTCCATTGTGGGTTTAATCTGTTGTCTGTAGTAGAAAAAAAATTAAAAATATAATGTTAGTTATAAAATAATAAAAAGTAATATAAATTAAGATATATTTATATTTTTTATCTTTTCAGATTCTTCAAAGCCATGACACTAGTCCTTCATCTTGAATTTTCTTATCTGATTATTTATATTTAGGTTTTAAGTTTAACTTTAGTTAAACAATAAATGCTGGAATTATTGTTTCTGAATGAGTTTCTTCCTTCATGTTAATTTAGTCATTTTTTTTTATTATCATCTCATTTACTTACTATGCTTATTTATATAGATTGCATATAAAGTTTACTAATTAAAAAAAAATAAAAAATAAACCATTAGACATCTTATGTAATGTAGACTTGTTTCAAATAAAAGCTTATTTAAATTATATTTATTATATATAAAATTATCTGTACTAGGTTAAAGTATCTATAGTTAATGAAAGTCAAGCTAACCAAATCATTGCAAGAAATAAGCCAGATCGTGAATCATGTGGTGAATTATTAAATTGTACTGGAAAAATGGAGTATAGACATGAATTAAGACAATTATCTATTTATTTTCGGTAACTATAAATTAATTATTAATAAGTTTGATAAGATTATCTTTATCTTAAAATTGAATAGAAATATGCAACTAAAAAAAATTAAACGCGCGGATAAAAGGGGAACAGATTCTGTTATGGATGAAAAGTTTTCAATTTTATTTTCTTCTAAGTTTTGCATTGGGAATGAGCTTCAATTTGAGGTAAGATATATGTATATTTTAATATTCTTTGTTTTTTGTGTAAAACTAACTATTATTTATTAAACAAAATTTATATTTTTTAATAATAATATATAATATATATTAGGTTTGGAATTTATCATTACCAGTCGTGGTAATTGTGCATGGAAATCAAGAAGCTCACGCGTGGGCTACTGTGACATGGGATAATGCTTTTGCTGAACCTGGTCGTATACCATTTAAAGTTCCAGATAGAGTCCCATGGGCTAACGTGGCTACAGCTCTGAGTATGAAATTTTTGGCAGTTACTGGTCGTGGTCTTTCAGATGAAAGTTTAATATTTTTGGCTGAAAAGGTTTTCAGGTTAATAAAATAATTGGCTCAAAATGTAAAATGGTTTTATTAATACTTTATAAATATATTTTATTTTTAGAATGCAAAATATGGATTTCAATCACATGATTTTATCATGGTCCCTATTCTGTAAAGAACTACTGCCACAGAGAAATTTTTCATTTTGGGAATGGTTTTATGCTGTTATGAAGTTAACAAAAGAACATTTAAAAGGACCTTGGACTGATGGGTATTATTCAAAGATATCTAAAACTTTATATCAAACTTACTTTCATTAATCTAATACTATAGAGCAATAATGGGGTTTATAAGGAAGTCTGATGCAGAAGAAATGTTGACAAGATATGCAACTGGTACTTTTTTGTTACGATTTTCAGATTCAGAACTTGGTGGACTTACTGTTGCTTGGACTGCTTGTAAGTTCTATTGATTAAGTTATTAATTGTATATTATATTAGTTTTTAATGGTTTCTTTCAGCTAATAATTGTGAAACTTACAGTTTACATCCTTTCTCAGCAAAAGATTTATCAATTCGAAACTTGGCTGATAGATTATTGGATTTGACTTACCTTACTAAGTTATATCCTGATATTGATAAAAATCAAGCATTTGGAAAGTACTACACACCAACACCAAGTATTCATTTATTTTTATTATTCTGTATTTATAATTAAGATTTTATTAAAGTGTAAAGTATTTGTTTTATCTTAATATTTAATAATAATTTTATAACTAAACAAATTGTTTTATATTTCAGATGTTGGGTCGTCTTTTCTTAACAATGGATATTTAAAACCATTACTCGTTACTCGTGTTCCTGGATTGGATGGATCTGTAACTAGTAGCAATCCAAATACCCCTCAGAGTCAAATGTGTTATGTTAACAGCCCAGATAATTGTGGAAATAGGAAAACGTCGTCAGTATTTAGTGAACCGATGACTACGTAAGAAATATACCATTAATTAATTGTTATGCCTAGTAGTTTAAGTTGTTGAATGTTGGAATTTACATGGTTTAAAGTAAATCTTAGGATATGTTTGGCAAATTAGCTTCATGTTTCTGATTAATATTTTTATACACTTAATTTACAATTTTTTTAATATCAATGTAAATAATTAATGAGTATCTTTTATGGTATGTAATAAAAAAAAATAATATTATTGGGTGTTTTTTACTAGGCAGAGTTTATTTAATGACTATAATAATACATCAACTTAAAAAAAAAAAAAAAATTTTATTAATACTGTGTTAAGTAAGCTTTAAGTGCATTATTATTTTAAAAAATAATGTTACTAATACAGTTACTAATACAATGTAAATAAATATAAATTATTTTGATTCGGATGTTTCTATAAATAAAACCTAAAAATTAATAATAATCTTCAATTTAATTTTATCTTTAAAATATTTGATAATCTATGAAAATTAAAATATCTTGTAATTTGATTAATAAAATAAAAATTAAATGATCAAGTGAATAGGTGGTTTGTAAGTTCTTATTAATTTATAATTGTGATTCATTTATTTGTATGTTATTGTATATTTTCCAACCCCCATTAATTATGCTACTTATTTTATTGTAAATGTAGTATGCATGTCAATCTACAATTTTTTATACTAGTTAATTATGAACAAAAATACTATGAATTATTTTCCATTGGTTTTTTTCCTTTTTTATAACAATCTAAATTAAGTATGATAATTTCTTTTAAAATACTTTTAAGTGCCTTAATTGTTATTAATAAATGTATGGGCCAGCATGAATGTTTGTAATTGAATAAAATATAATAATTTTATAATAACAGTTTATGATAATTTAAACTATGTTTAGTATATACAATTAAAGAATGATAGTCTAAAAAATATAATTTAATACAACATAAATATACTTATTTCATAACTTTACTGTTGAGTTTCGAAATATACAAGTTCTAATTCTAAGAAGGAAAGTCAATTATGTCAATACTCGTTATTATTTTTTTTTCCCTGTTAATTTAAATTTTTTTTATTGATTTGAATTATTATTTTTGTTATACTATAGATTATATGTTTATTTATTTCTAATTATATTTAAAACATGATCGACAGTCAATTAAAATAATTTTGATTTACTATACATTTTTTATTTTTAAAATGTTTAAGTTCTATGATAATTTAAAATTGTTAGATTGTTGTTAAAAAAATACTTTGAATCTTAAGCAATTATACTTCTAAATGTATAGATAAAATTAATCCTGCATCATTTGTGTTGTTCAATACCAGTAACGCTTCTAGATATGTAGAAAAATCACAATTTTTGTTAATTAAAATTTATTAATGTAAAATACGAGGTACGTCCAGAAAGTAAGTTCTGTTTCATAATTTTTAGCATTTATACTGTTATTTTAATTATGTTCATTCATTTTTTTGGGACAATTAAAACCATTTTGAGACTAAATGGTGTACATTCGTTACATGTCCAGTGTTTAAAATGGATAAATGAATATAAATTCCGCGACGTGCAAGTTATAGCTATCAGTGATTCATTTTTTAAATCCAAAGAACGTCAAACCAGCTTATATTGATTGTCAATTATGAAGTGTATGAAGAAAATGCAACTTTTCATTGAAAGCCACACAAATGTTCATGATGAAGAATGGACTGACAACCATTTTTGTTGAATAATGTGTTGGTGCATGAAGTTAAGAAAAAAATTCACTAAAACAGAAGACTCACCATGACGTCACTATCAATAAATTTCCTGTTCTCTTCATGGAATTGTGTCAATAAAACAAATTTTCAAAAATTATGCGCACATTGGATGCCGATAATTCTTACAGATGAATACAACGTGAAGCATCAGGGCAGTACACTTAATTTTTTGTCTTAATATGAAGAAGATAGTGATAACTTTTTAAACTGTATTGTCACAGGGAACAGAGACTTGGGTTTCTCGTAGCACCTCTAAATCAAAACGACAAAGTATGGAGTGAAAGCATACCACATTGCCATTAACGAACGAAAACAACAAACACAGACAACTCGAAAAATCATGTGCACGATATTTTGGGACAAATAAAGAATTTTGTTTGTAGTTTTTTTACCGCGTGGTCAAATAATTAACACTAATTCTTATTGTGAGATGTTTAAAAAACTACGTCATGCAATAAAAAATAAACAATGAGGCATACTTAGCCGTGGCATTGCTTTTATCCACAACAATGCTTGTCCACACACTAAAAATGTGACAAAACAACTTCTTACAGATTTTGCATTGGAATAATTTAATCATTCCCTACAGTTCAGATTTGGCACCCAGTGATTTTCATATTTTTTACACATTAAATCATATATGGTTGGCTAGAAGTTCAGCGAAAATGATGAAGTGAAAGAAGCTGTTAACACATGATTACACAGGCAGCGTCTTTTTATGAGGAAGGAATTCAATAATTAGTATTCCGATATGATAAGTGCTTAAATAATGGTGGTAACTATGCTGAAAAATAGTGTAGTACATGTACTTTAAATTTAATAAAATTTAGACTTACATGTTTTTATTGCCCAACAAAATAACTTTCTGGACATACCTCGTAAATTTAAGATTTTATCAAATTATTAAATCCTCATAAATAATAGGGGTACCGGTTAATTTGTGCGGTTTTCTAACAGATGGCGTAACTTGATTTTTATTCCAGTGATTCACCTTTCCAAATATGTGTTGGAAAGCTACTGTTGTTTCTGAATCAATATGTGTCATTTAGTTGAAGCGTAAACAACAATACTTTTTTTTCTCTCTGAAAAAATCGAATTTTGTGCCGAATAAAGTGTTTTTATGGGAAGTGCTTCTTCATTACTTCAATATGAAGAAAAAGACTGCCGAAAGTGATCATATTTTGGTGGAAGTGTATGGTGTGCATGCTCTAGCTGAGTGAACGTGTCAGAGGTGGTTTGCATGGTTTAAAAGTGGCAATTTTGACTTGGAGGATGATAAACGGCCCGGACAGCCAAAAAAGTTTGAAGATCACGAATTGGAGACATTGCTTGACCAAGGTCCATTTCAAACGCAAGAAGAATTTGCAAAATCACTTGGCGTCGCTTAACAAACCATTTTCGATCATTTAAAAGCAATGGGAATGATCTGGAAGGTAGGCCATTGGGTGCTGTATGAATTGAAGCCGAGAGACGTCAAACGCCAATTTTTTGCGTGTGAACAACTGCTTCAACGGTACAAAAGAAAATGTTTTTTGCATCAAATTGTCACTGGCGATGAAAAGTGGGTCCATTACGATAATCCAAAACGTCAGGCAATGTATGGATCAATGCAACATGGCTTGGCTGACCAGCACTTCTCCAATTATGAAGAAGTAAAAAATTGGATCGATTCATGGATAGTTGAGAAGCCGGCCGAATTTTTCAAAAAGGGTATTCGTGAATTGCCAGAAAAATTAAAAAAGGTTATAGCTGGACAATAGCAATGGACAATACTTTGAATATTAAATTTGTAACCATTTTTTCCACAATAAAGCTTCAATTTTCAAAAAAAAAAAACGCACAAATTAACCGGTATACCTTTTATATGTATATTTTTAATGAAATTGTGCAATATCAATTTAATACATGTCAAGAGGCTTGTTAAAATTTAAAGAAGAATTAAAATATTACGTATAAGTGTTTACAATTTTTGTTAGCCTTAATTTTAAGTTAAAATTAGTAATCTATTTTATCTGAAGATGTACTGTTTTGTTTATTTTTGAAACAACAATCATACATATATTTAAGGTGATCATTACATATCCATTTATAGCAAGTTTCATATGAATTATGTGTACTTTTCTTGTATGCTCGTTCACATTAATGACATTATATATACATATATTATAAATTAAAATTTAATGTTTAATGTTAATATAAGTTTAAAATAGTTCAATTTATACAAATTACACAAGTTTTTTAAAAAATGAGTTGTAGATTAAGAATTATATACTCATGTGTTTGCATAACCCACAATAATAAAATATTAAACTTAACTATTAGATATTCAGAAATTCATTGAAAAATAAACTTCATAATGATAAAAGTTATCATTATTATATAATTTAAAGGTATTAATGTTATTAGTTTATTACAAAAGTAGATTGATGCAGGTTAAATAATTAATACTTGTATTTTTTAATATTTATCATATCAATAATAATGTATATAATATTATTGAAAAATTTATTTTTAGTATTGATTAATTTTTATTCTTAAAAATTGCTTAAAAATATGTATAAGTATTATGTTGGTATTTGTTTTATTGTTATGTTTTTGTATGAATGTTTTATATATTAGATTGTCTTAAGATATAAATGTATCTCTATAATAGTTATATTTTAATTATTTAGTTTATTGGCATTTGGAAATGATTCCTCAGACATGGATTTTTCTTCAAACGAAAATAATTTACCTTCTGTAAATAATTTATTCTACCGACAGTAATTTAGATAAATTTTTTATGTTTTCATTTAGACACAGTATTGTTCTAATTGTATAGAAGTATTTTTAATCATGTTAAACTTTCATTATTAGATACTGTTTTTACTTAATTTTTATAACTTAAGTTTTTAATATTTTAACACCTATTATTATTTTATACATTATTTTAAAATAAAATGTATATTATTGTTTATTATTTTAACTTGCAAAAATTTAGAAGTTAATTATTATCTTTTCTCTTTTCAATAATCAATTTTTTTTTTTTATATTTAATTTGTTGTGTCAAATTTGTACTGAACCAGATCTGTAAGTATTTTATTGTATGTTATAGTATAAAACTACAAATTTAAGAACAATTGTGTGTAATTCCATGATGTTGTGACCTAAGGTGACGAGCTAATATATATGATCTCATTTCAATAGAAAATGCAATAATGTATCCATGCCTAAAATTTTCCTCCTGAACTGGACACAATTTTTTATAATATAGTTCAAGTTCATACTTTATTTACATGACTAAATTAAAAGACATAAGTTGTTACATTCGAAGTTATTAAAGTTTTTAATATTTTCTTTGAATCTGAAGTAAATTTAAAAAAAAAATTGTTTTTATTAAGGAGAGTCGTTTAATAACTTTCCAATTATACCTTTTCATGAACTTTTCATTATTTAACAACTGAAAATTACAAAGAACAACACTACATTTTGTAATATTAATTTGTACTATACATGAAATATTATATTACATTCTCATAGTATACAATTTATGTTTATTTGATGAGTATATTAATGTTATTTTTTGTCTTAACGATATAATTTTTTCGAATTCCAATGACTAGACATGCTCATTTTATTGATTTAAGCAAACGTACGAGTATTAAGCAGGTTTGACCTTAGTAATACTAAAATTTCAGGAAAGAAAAAAAATATACATAATGTAACGTAACATTGGTATGTAATTAATATTAATAGTGTGAGAAAAATACCAAGCTAAATTAAGAATTAATGGTGAGAATAATTGGAATAGTTAGACGGAGATATTACTGCTGATGCATCAGATGAATATGTTAAAAGTTGTATAAAAATGTATTTCATTTAAAAAAGATTATTAAGAGTATGCCACATTCATCGGATTCAACTAGCCTAAAAGAATGCCGGGAAATATTATCATAGACCGTCCAGTGGCGTCATTTCAGTTTTCAATAGAGGTGGGCAAAGGTGCAAAGGTTTTGACCGGCGAAAATGAGTAATATAATAATCCATCGCTTCGCTCGTAAAAAAAGTTTCATCAAATTACCATACCCAATATTTTTTTCTTTTATTGTTAAGAGGATTGGAAGAAGTGACGATTTTCTGTCTTTGTCTACACACGCCTAACATAGCGTTATAGATGTATTTTATTTTCAACGTACTGATTAATTTAGTGAAGCATTAAGAATTCTAAAAACACATGAATTTGTCGTCAAGTCTTCTTGAGATCGACTTTTCCACATTTTTGATTAAAACTTCTTCAAATATGTCAATTTTTTAATACATAGTTTTTAGAATTTTAAAGGGATAAAATAAAAAATGTGAGGAAGTCGATCTAAAGTAGACTTGAAAAATTCATATCTGTTTTCATAATTCTTATCGCTTCATTATATCAATCGGTAAATAGGAAATAAAATTTGTCTTTAATCCTGTTACGCGTATGTTAGACAAAGGCAGAAATCGCCGCTTCCAATCCTCTTTTATTAGGTAACAACATAAATTGCAAATATGAGGAAGTAGATACTTTATAAAATTAATTGTATATCTATATCAAATAAAATTCTGTAAACTGTTATGAAAATTGTTTAATAAAGGATTTGTGACAACAATTTCTTAAAATAGGCATGTTTTTGTATTAGTAAAATATAGTAATGATTACAATTCAACAACCTGGAACTAGCTTCTCGGGCTGCTTTTGAAGTCAGACAGAGGCAAATGCCCACCTTGTTCTCCCTCAAAGACGCCACTACGGTAATTTTGTGGTTGCTCGCTTCTGTTACACTAAGAGGAAAAAAAATTTGTTTTTATAACGGTTATCTGTAGCAATTTCAGTAATACCTATGTGTTCAGTGTAGTTCCAGCATAATTGGTGGAATTACTATTTATTTACTAATTATTGGTGGGTATTTACTATTTAACAATAGAAATTATATTTTTGGTATTTTTGAAGTTTAAAACTATCCGTGCATATATAATATGATTTCAAACGAATATAGCATCAAAGACTTAAAAATACATATTAGCATAAGGTAACAAAGTATGAAGGGAATGGCCCAATAAAACTATTCGTCGAAATCAATTATCAAATTATGTATATTTATAATTTATAGAATATAATTTTTTAATCAAAAAGGATTTATATACTTTTTTAATCTTGTTACGCCGATACCAACGTTTAATCGGTTACCGATATAACGCATAGTTGGTCGGTCTTTCCGATTGCGGTTAAACGGGAATGCATAATTTGGTAATCGACAAAATGCTTAGTGTGATCTAAGCCTAATACATTACCAATTATTAGTAAATATGAAAAAATATTAAGGCCCCAAACGTGTCATTTTTAAGGAGTTGTGTTTAGGCAATTTCTTATTTTGTATGTGTTACGCAGTGTTGTTGTGTGAGTAGTAAACGATTGTTAGTGTGATTGATTTCTGAAAACTGATTTGAATTCCTTAATATGTACTTGAGAACGGTCAGGCCATATTTTAAGATTTAAATTTCAATAAAGAATAAATACTAAAATAAGAACACTTAAAATTTCATAATTTTTTAAAATAATTTATAGGAGTTGGAGAACGAAGTTTAAAAAAGTGGCCTGACCGATCTCAAGTAGACATAATATCGAATTCAAATCAGTTTTTAAAAGTATTATCGCATTATTAGGTCCATCTGTATGTTTGACAAAAGATTGGTATATTTTGGCTGAAATAACAGACGTATGCATCATGCATATGATAAAATTAATTCGATATTTTCACTAAAACCACTACACTACTTCAGACTGACACAATCACGCCGCCCGAATTGTTCAACAGAAATCGTCGCACTTCATAGCCGTCAAATGGCCATCGTCAATCCCGATAAAATACAATTATATTTAGGTATAGTCTGTGTTTATAATATATGTGGTTCGTGGTAAAGCATATCATTACACACGACCTATTGTAGTGGGTAATCGGTAAAAAAGACCAAGGAAAAAAAGAACAAGTAAAAAAGAACACGGAAAAAAAGAACAATTTAAAAATATAAATATTTTTAACACCGTGATGTAATCAAAATCGTGATACATAATTTTTGAGTATCATCATTGATTAAATATACTTAATTCAAGTATATTTAATCAATGGTATCATGCATCATGATACATTTTTTAGAACTATCATGTATATTTTTTTGTCAAAAGATACAAGATACTATTATTGTAAATTTTTGTGGTGAATAGTACCAAGAAATTTGAATTCGATTTGTAGAACCTTAAAAACTTAAATAAATAAAACAATAGAGATAATTTTTATTGTGTGTATTAATATTGTTTTGTAAATAATTTCGTATGTATGTTTAGTATGGACATTATAGCGCATTGTATAGTTTATTTATGTTTAATAATTAATAAAATTAAATTGGAAATATAAAAGTATCATGTATGTACTTGCGCTACATTTTTTATTTTCTAACACTTAAAAAATTTACCATACAAATATTTCTCAAAGTAAGGTTTACAATTTGGCTATTATATTGATGTTTCGGATTTTTTTTTTATCAATTTTTAAGTTTTTTATTTTCAGTTATAAAAAATAAAAAATGAATACCAAAAATATAGCATAAGTGTCTATGCATTATATTATAATTTTACTGTTATAAAATTTTTAAAAATTGTTCTTTTTTTCCGTGTTCTTTTTTACTTGTTCTTTTTTTCCTAGATTCATTGTAGTGATAGTAACAGGTCACGTTCCGCCGCCCGAATTGTACGACAGAAATCATCGCACAACATATAAGATATTATCTTATATGCCGTCGATGATATGATGTTTTATCTTCTATAAAAACCAGTTTTTATATTTGCGATTTACAACGTAGCGCACATCACGTAATATCGACAGCCACGCTGTAACTATACAAACACACACGCACCACACACATACACATTATACATATTATCATTGATTATAAATAGTATTTATAAATACTATTTATAATCAATGATATTATGTATGATGTATATGAAATAATAAATTCTAATAAAATTAAATATCAAATCAAACATTATATTCTTTCAAATATTTTGTCATTTCAGTAAGGGGTGTGATCGCACCATCGCACATAGGCACGAGCCGTCACTGGTTATTATCCATATTAGAAAGAAAATAATAATTAGCACAATAGAAGTATCAAAAGTATAAACACTTTCTATCATCAGACACCAAAAAATTATAGGTAAACACAGTGGTCAACAGGAAAATAAATAACCTTTGATAGTACTTATGACAAATAAAGATCATAAGGCCGAGCGCCCACCAAAGTAACGTGACGTGTGGCGTGGCAAGTGAAGTAGCAAGTAGCATGCATCTAGCACGCTATTTTGTATTAAAACAATGTAATTATTAGATTTAACGCCAACTAAAGTGATACGACAGTGATATGACAAACTACATGTTACTTCGGTGTGATTCAAATGCAGCGTGTTCCATTTTTTGCCACGTGTTACGTGTTTTTACCGACTAGAGTGACAAGTGTTTTGGAAAATATTGTAGTATCTTGCTTCCTAATCGATGGTCCTACTTTTTGAAGTAATAAACTAAATGTATTTGTATTAATTCTTTAAAATGATTGGAATCGCTCTGGATAGGTATGTAATTCTTTGAATACATCAAAAAACACTACGTTTAATTTTTAGATTCTTTTTCAAGTATGGATGAACCCAATACTGTCTTTTTTTTATTATTTGCGTTATTAACATTGAATAAATTTACTAAAGCCAAAACAGTTTCGTCGTCCGATGAAGAAGAAGACATATTGACAACTGGTGTTACTAGTTTCTAGATACATAGGTAGGCGTTGTGTCACACCATTCGTCATTTTGTTGTTACGTGTTTGCTGTATCACTTGCCACGCCACACGTCACGTTACTTTGGTGGGCGCTCGGCCTAAGTGGAAAATTCTGTGGTATAGTCATATTTTTCTTCGGGGACTTTCGTAGCAATAAGATAATGTGTAATAATTGCACAGTCCAATATATTCTATATTTATATCAAATAATAATTCTGATTACTGCCATGGCGCGGCCGTCCACAACACACGCTATGGTGAAGAGTGGAGAGCAGGGGAACTCTCGCACGCGCACGCACAAGTCACTACAAACTGCTACTGTTTAAAACGCATGCATTTTATGTTACAAAATATACCAATCTTTTGTCAATCCTACCGATGGACCTAATGATGCGATAACATTTCTGAAAACTGATTTGAATTCCTTAATATGTCCACTTGAGAACAGTCAGGCCACATTTTAAGATTTAAATTTCAATAAAGAATAAATACTAAAATAAGATTTATTTAAAACTTCATAATTTTTTAAACTAATTTATAGGAGTTGGAGAACAAAATTTAAAAAAGTGGCCTGACCGATCTCAAGTAGACATATTAAGGAATTCAGATCAGTTTTCAGAAATGTTATCGCATCATTAGGTCCATCGGTAGGATTGACAAAAGATTGGTATATTTTGGCTGAAATAACAGACGTTTGCAATCCCCTTAAAATGCACTACTTTTATGTTTTATATATTGGAATATTTGCTACACCTATGCAGCATAGGCAGAAGGTTCATGTGCTTTATCTGCCACATTTTTTGGGTCGATTGTTTGGTCTGTGAGCCGGTCGGGCCAATTTATTATTTAATAATTTAATATAAATCATAAGTAATTTTTATTTAATTAAGAAAAATAAATTAATTAATTTACTTATTATTCTATGATTTTATGTTATACAACTGATTATGTCTGATAGTAATTGTAACTTGGTGTTTTCAAAAGCAGTGAATAAATGTAAGGAAGTATGTTTAGATTTGTCAATTATTAAAAAAAAATATTACACTATTATAGCCACTTTGGTAACAACAACACAGCCTTTATATAATGTGATCAATAATTTTAACTGTTCAACAATAGTTTGGCTGATTGTTAAAAATGGGCAGTACTAATTTTATATGCTGCATCTGCAATTAAAGTCAGCGCACGCCTATGCTATACAATGGCGGCTCGTGCTATGGAGTACGGGAACACGTAAACCACTCAAAAAAATTATATTTAAAATTAGATTCCTGTAGTGAATGATAATTGGTTATTATCGTATGTATTACCTTTAACATTTGAGTATATTACAGTGACGACTTGAAGGGGGGGAGCAGAAGACCATGCCCTCCCCCAAAAATTCGAGGACCTAATTAAATTTCGCCCAGGATAGAAGGATATGTAAATTGAAATGTTTTATAGTTGCTGGAGGTTTTTTTTATTGGTTTATCGTATTTAGTGGCGTGGTGAACTCAAAAATTTTCAGAAGTAAGTATATTAGTATATCCAGTTAGTAGCCACTGGATTCTGACATTCGTTTATATCAATATTAAAATATATTTTTGTGTGTTACATACCTAAATTCTTAATGAATGTAAATGAACACCTACTCACCCAGTGATACTCACCATCCCCCAAAAAACTGAGGCGGCCGCCTCTCGATTACCCCCATCGCCACACCACTGTTTATTTTTGTCCGTGTTAAAATTTTTCTTAACACTATTGAGTTTTATAACTTCGCCGCAAATTTTTATATTGATAAAACACCTATATTCAGACATATGCGGTAACTTTTATTACAGTTTTTAATGATTGCGAATAAAACAATGATGGTAGGGAAAAAGTATTTGGTGGCGCGGCAAGTGCCTTTAAATGATATAGGGCTGGCTTGTTCGCCTAAATGCCGGTTGTATAAAATAATAAATTAAATAAGTAAAATATAATAGAAGTGGACTGTATAATAAACAAATAAAATAAATATAATAATAATATAGATGAGGCCCACACGGCACACAATAAATAAATAAATATAATATATAAAAACAATGTTGGCCCTACAGTGGCACAACTAAAATAAATATAAATAAAAATCAAACGTGTGGCCCACACGGCACACACCAAGTAATAATAATACTAAATAACTAATTAGCCTATGCGACGATACGGAATAGTGAGCCCTTGAAGGCTAGGCCCGTCGGCCTTTACACACAACGAAACAAATCTCGTCGACCAATACTCACAACAGGTGACTGCGTTGAATGGCGGATTGCATCCCACGCGACCACAACGAGGAATGTGCTTTTACAATAAAACTAAACAAATACAAACAAATTATGAAGCACAGGCCTCGCTGCGTGCGACTACTCAAGCACAGTCACAGACGGACGACAAATTCACGTGTCTGCAGCCAAGAACACAACACACTTCAAAACCACGTTACTCACGATGACCGCTGGTAGATATGCCTAAAAAACCGAAACAATTAAACCAATGCAACAAAACAGTTGCTAGAACGATATTTACCAGACGGCCAAAACAGGAAACACAACACAAGACAACGTGGTTTCCACAAGAAATAGACTGCAGACGATCACCGGAACTAGATGTGCACAACACGAAGACACAACGACGAGAGAGAAGTGGTGCCGACGACATTCACCACGAAAGCTCTGGCCGCCGGACACCACAATAAAGATAAATGTCTCAGTGCCACCACACTAAAACTGAAACACGAGAACTTAAGAAACTTTGTGGCACTGAGAGCATGACTAAACATTAAAAGAAAAACATAACCGAACCTCTCGAAAACGTGAAATAACGAATATTTACGCACGATGATAACAATACGATTACGTAGCCTGCTGGTCGCACACGGAGGCTTATCGCCACCGCCGACATAGCCACAGATACGCAACGCACCGCTATGCATCGCACGAAAATGATAACACAAAACACAACATAAACATATTCAGCGTAAACATACACCCCCCCTTGAATGGTTCCACCTTTCAACAAGTAAAAATATATGTATAATAACGGAGTTACTGGTATAAATCATTGAATTATTAAAAAAAAACTAGACTAGTACGGTTACAATAGAAAACATTATAAATAACATGAAATAAATAGGATGTGCAATAATAATAATAAAAAAAAGAGAAAAAAAAACAATAAAAAAATTCGGTAACAATTCGTTGGTAACTACATGATTGATGAAGTTGATTGACCTTCAAGTTCATCCTCCTCAGTTGGTAATATGGCAAGCTTTGTTACTGGACGTTGAAATATGGCACCAGCAGAGTTACGTAAGGTAACCACTCTAACTGTTCCGTCGATACCAGGATGAACAGACTGCACTCTTGCCAACGCCCATTTGGTTGGTGGCAGGGTTTCTTTACGAATCAAGCATAGGTCACCCACCTTAACATTACGAATAACCTTTATCCAGCGACCACGGCATTGCAACTGAGGGAGATATTCTTGGCTCCATCGTTTCCAAAATTGTTGGGCTTGGAACCTTACCAACTCCCAACGTTTTAATCTGCTTTTTGGTTCAGTTGTAGTCGTTGGTTCAAGTACTTGAGTAAGTGGACTACCAATAAGGAAGTGTGCTGGAGTTAAAGCTGAATAATCTGAAGGGTCAGTGCTCAATGGTGTCATTGGTCTAGAATTGAGTACCGCTTCAATTTGACACAGCAACGTAGTTAACTCTTCAAACGTAAATAATGCTCCCTTTGTCGACTTCAACAGATGTGTTTTGGTGGACTTAACTGCAGACTCCCACAGACCACCAAAATGAGGAGTGGCTGGTGGGTTAAAATGCCATTGTATTCCTGAAAACTTAATAGACTTGTCAAGGTGATAATCCTTGTGCAGTTGTTGAATATAGGATTTTAATTCTCTGTTGGCACCTACAAAATTTGTGCCATTGTCGCTATACATGTGTTGAGGACTACCTCTGCGACCAATAAACCGCTTTAATGCTGCAATAAAGGCATTAGACGTCAATCCGTTTACAAGTTCTAAATGAATAGAACGTGTAGTAAAGCAAACAAATACTGAAATATATGCTTTAGTTGACGTCACTCTTCTGATGCCACTGCGAACACTAACAGGTCCACAAAAATCTACTCCTGTGTGGGTAAACGGGCGGTCGATGCAAGTTCGCTGTCTAGGTAATGGTGCCATGAAAGGCGTTGAGGTGGTTGGATGATGCCTAAAACACGTGATGCATTTATGAACAGTGCGTCTAGCTGTATCACGTCCACGAAGAGGCCAGAACTGTATCTGAAGGTTTGCAAGCAATGCTTGTGGACCTGCGTGCAATAGACGTTTATGCTCGTATTCAAAGATCATTAGTGTTATTTTATGACTAGGTGGAAGTACTATTGGGAACTTTTTCTGATCAGACAAGTTTGACAGAGATAACCTACCACCTACTCGAATAAGACCATCTTGATCAATGAACGGATTGAGTGACTTAAGACGACTTTTTGATGAGACAGGTTCCTTCTTTCTTAGCATTGCCAATTCTTCTTGGAACTCGATAGACTGCACAAAACGTAACCAAACTGTTCGAGCATTAACAAGTTCTGTCACCGTCAGAGGCCCACACCTTTTGGTTAACAGCGTACCCTTGGTTGCCTTGGTGTTATGACAGAATCGTTGTAACCACCCTGTTGTTCTAATTAGAACGTTCCATTCTGAATATCTATCTAACACGGGATTTGATGTACAGACGGCAGACAATGTAAATTTGATGCATCTTACTTCTGGCACGTCTTCATCACCTGCTGTCACTGTTGATGGCCAAGCACTTTTGGAACTTAGTAACCACTGAGGACCGTTCCACTATAGACTATTGGTCTTGATTGACTTGGCCGATGTCCCTCTTGATATTATATCTGCTGGATTCTCGTTGGTTGGAACATGTTTCCACTGAGTTTGAACGGAATGGTCAAGGATCCGAGCAACTCTGTTTGCAACATATGACTTTAACGGTTGACTTGTTTTTATCCAACTTAATACTATAGTAGAATCCGTCCACAACACTATACTTGATTGATTTATTTGAATTTCCAATCGTCTCAGTTCATCAATTACATCAACAACTATTTCCATTAGTAATACAGCTCCACACAATTCTAATCTTGGAATAGTTGTTTGTTTGTTGGTTGGTGCTACTCGTGACTTAGACGTATACAATAACACAACAGCTTTCCCGTTATCATCTGTTGTTTTTAAATATACACAGGCACCGAAAGCTTCTTGCGATGCATCACTAAAGCCATGCAGTTCTATTCGTTCCCGTGAGTACATCACCCTACGTGGAATCCTTAATGCTTCCAAATCACGAAGTTCACCATAAAATCTTGTCCACTGGTCCTGTAGTTCTTTAGGTACACTTGTGTCCCAACCGAGTTTCAACAACCACAACTTTTGTACAAATATTTTTCCCTTTATCAGCACAGGTGAAATGAATCCTAATGGATTGTAAACTTTGTTAATGTCCGCGAGCAAAGTTCTTTTTGTCATGTATACTGGAGGCATCCAATCTCCGACTATGAACTGAAAACAGTCTGCATGGGGATTCCAGGTGACACCCAATGTGCTAACAGTGTCGTTTTCATCTAGCTTGAGTAAATAATTTTGGTTTTGCTCTGGTGTTGCTAGTTTATCAGATAATGCGCTTGAATTTGTACACCATTTTCGTAGTGACATGCCTGCACTGAGCAATGTAGTCGATAAGTCATTATACATGTTAAAACAGTCATCAATTGATTCTCCACCTGATAATAAATCATCCACATAAAAATCTTCACAAATTGTTCTCTGTGTACTTGGTCTACAAGTTTCAGAACCAAGTTGACTTAAGCATCGCGTAGCCAGATAGGGAGCAGCCTTTGTGCCATATGTTACTGTTTGCAGTGTAAATTCTTTGAGATGCTCTGAAGGACTGGACCGGTATAGGATTTTTTGCAGTTCACAATCGTCTGGATGCACTAAGATCTGTCTGTACATTTTTTCAATGTCAGCTGTAAGTGCAAATTTATGAATGCGAAATCTCAGTAATATAGAATGTAGTGTCGGCTGTACGGTAGGACCTTTCAACATGATATTATTTAGAGACATTCCAGAACTTCCTGTGGCTGATGCATCGAAAACAACTCTTAATTTTGTAGTACTGCTATTGTTCTTGATCACAGCATGATGGGGTAAGTAATAACTAACCTTTGAACTTGAACCATTAGTGACTGGCTGCATGTGACCCAACTTTAGATATTCCGACATGAAGTCATCATATTGTTTTGCTACCACTGGGTTCTTCATCAGTTTAGCCTCCAAGTTGAAAAATCGCCTTTTTGCCATGCTCATGATATTTCCTATTACATCAGGATGTGATTTGAGTGGCAATCGAACCATAAATCGACCTTCATTTGTTCTGACAACTGTAGACTGAAAATGTCTTTCAACTTCTTCTTCTTCGGCTATGTCCTTTGCTGACGTAGAACTGAATAGAGACAATGCTGATGAGGTGCACATAACTGGGTTTGACACAACTTTACCACTTGTTACTACTTGACCAGTCAAAATCCATCCAAACACAGTGTTCTGAAATGCAGAGTGTTCAGATATCACATGTTTATCAGCTTTCACAATGTCAAAAAATAGCTCTGCACCCAATAACATATCAATGTTGCCAGGTTTATTATATCCTGGGTCAGCCAACTTGTTTTGTACATGATCAGGGATAACAAACTTGTCAAGGTTGAAACCTTGAGTTGGTAACGGACTGGTTATAGATGGTAAGACATGTAATTTAACATTGAATTGCACATCTTCTACTCGAGAATGCACTTCTGCTGCACAATATTGTAGAGACTTAGCATTTACATGACCTATTCCACTTACTGGTACAGCTGCATCAACCCGATGCAAACCAAGGCGCTTCACACAATGACTTGTCACAAAGTTGACTTGTGAGCCAGAATCTAAGACTGCTCTACACGGTACCATGTTCCCAATATCATCACATACCTCCACTACTACTGTAGCTAACATCACCATAGCATTCGCTTGTACAGATAAACTTGCGTTTGTAGTTCCAACCAGAACAGACTGAGGACTTGTTGAGGGGTTTACTTCACCAGAGGTTGATGATTTGATTGTTGGGTAATTCTGAATCTCTTGATGTAACAAGTTATTGTGTTTCTTTGCACATTTATTACATGGCGAGAACCTACACTGGCGGACTTGATGGTTGTGTCTAAGACAATTGTAACAAAGTTTGAACTTAAACACTGCAGCCTTGCGATCTTCAACTGTCATAGATAAGAACTCTTTACAATGACTAATCTGATGATCTCCATCACAGATAAAACACTTAACATCAACATTAGATTTGGTGAACAAAGTTCTTTTTTCAGTAAACTTATCTAGAGCTGTGTTCAACTGTCTCGGTCTAATGCTTTTATTTGCCCTTAATACTTGTTGGTTAGCTGCTTCTCCTGCTTCAAATGCAGTCACTCTACTAGCCAGAAACTTTTCAATGTCCGAGTACCGAGGCAATTCCTTTGAAGACTGACGTAGTTGCCACTCACCTACTGTAACATTATCTAATCTGCTGCATACTAGAGTGACCAACCATGCGTCCCAATGTTGAGTTGGTTGTCCAAGAGCTTCTAATGACCTAACATGGGATGTCACATGATGGTGTAATTGACGAAGATCAAACGCTGAAGCCTTTTCAATTTTTGGAGTGTCAAATAAAGACCTAATGTGTGATTGTACGATTAATGTTTTGTTTTCATATCTAGATATCAATGCTTCGTATGCTTGTACATAATTTTCCGCTGTTGTGGGAATTGTCTTGACGATGTCTGCAGCAGATCCAACAAGACAACTCTTTAAATAATGAAACTTTTGTACTGTGGCAATGTTAAGATTTTCATGAAACATAGCATTGAATGAATCGATAAAGGATGGCCAATCTTGAAGTGAACCATTAAACGTTGGAGCTGGAACTGATGGAAGTTTTACAAATCCACAATCTCTTGACATTGATGATAGTGTAGTACTAGTTCTACAGTTATTCACAGTGGCTTTTTCATAATCATCAATGATATCTAACATTAATGCACGGACTTCGTTACATTCATCAAGAAATGACAACCGTTCATTATCTTGGACATCAGGTCGCTCATCAATTTCTTCAATTTTTGTCTGAACTTCATCATATTTTTCCATTGTTTTGACAACTTCATCTAAGCGCAGTTTGATTACCCCCATCGCCACACCACTGTTTATTTTTGTCCGTGTTAAAATTTTTCTTAACACTATTGAGTTTTATAACTTCGCCGCAAATTTTTATATTGATAAAACACCTATATTCAGACATATGCGGTAACTTTTATTACAGTTTTTAATGATTGCAAATAAAACAATGATGGTAGGGAAAAAGTATTTGGTGGCGCGGCAAGTGCCTTTAAATGATATAGGGCTGGCTTGTTCGCCTAAATGCCGGTTGTATAAAATAATAAATTAAATAAGTAAAATATAATAGAAGTGGACTGTATAATAAACAAATAAAATAAATATAATAATAATATAGATGAGGCCCACACGGCACACAATAAATAAATAAATATAATATATAAAAACAATGTTGGCCCTACAGTGGCACAACTAAAATAAATATAAATAAAAATCAACCGTGTGGCCCACACCAAGTAATAATAATACTAAATAACTAATTAGCCTATGCGGCGATACGGAATAGTGAGCCCTTGAAGGCTAGGCCCGTCGGCCTTTACACACAACGAAACAAATCTCGTCGACCAATACTCACAACAGGTGACTGCGTTGAATGGCAGATTGCATCCCACGCGACCACAACGAGGAATGTGCTTTTACAATAAAACTAAACAAATACAAACAAATTATGAAGCACAGGCCTCGCTGCGTGCGACTACTCAAGCACAGTCACAGACGGACGACAAATTCACGTGTCTGCAGCCAAGAACACAACACACTTCAAAACCACGTTACTCACGATGACCGCTGGTAGATATGCCTAAAAAACCGAAACAATTAAACCAATGCAACAAAACAGTTGCTAGAACGATATTTACCAGACGGCCAAAACAGGAAACACAACACAAGACAACGTGGTTTCCACAAGAAATAGACTGCAGACGATCACCGGAACTAGATGTGCACAACACGAAGACACAACGACGAGAGAGAAGTGGTGCCGACGACATTCACCACGAAAGCTCTGGCCGCCGGACACCACAATAAAGATAAATGTCTCAGTGCCACCACACTAAAACTGAAACACGAGAACTTAAGAAACTTTGTGGCACTGAGAGCATGACTAAACATTAAAAGAAAAACATAACCGAACCTCTCGAAAACGTGAAATAACGAATATTTACGCACGATGATAACAATACGATTACGTAGCCTGCTGGTCGCACACGGAGGCTTATCGCCACCGCCGACATAGCCACAGATACGCAACGCACCGCTATGCATCGCACGAAAATGATAACACAAAACACAACATAAACATATTCAGCGTAAACAGTATTGAATAGCTAAAAACGTTCAAGCACGTATAACAACTAAAACTAGCCGTTAACGAGTTAACAAGTTAATTGTATACTTAGTTATTTGGATTTTCATTTATTAACTTACTAAATTTATATTTTAATTAACGATTTTATTTCTCATTTTAAAAAATAAGTTAGTTGATTTATTTTGTTTTTCCTTTTTTTTTCCTATTATTATTTTAGTGTATTTAGTTTTAGTTTTCATGTTAAAAAACATTTTCTTCGAATTTACTTAAGTTAAAAATGTTAAATTTTTTTAATTACTTTGTAATGTTAAAGAACACTCTGTATATATCAGAATATACTTCATAATAAATAGATTTTATGTTTTTAATATTATTAATTTAACAATAACTATAATAAAGACATATAAGTAGTATAGTATTATTAATTTTTTTTTTACTTGTATATTTTAATTCATATATTCGCAACTATTGCACTTTTGCACTCTTATGCAGATTTTAATGTTAATTAATAAACAGTTATTATATTATTATCCCTGCCAACGCGGCATTGCACAAAAAAAAGAACAAAAATATTTGTTGTCTCCAAAGCTACGAACAGACTACTGTCACGTTACGTGGACTCGCGTTCTATCACAGCACCATTTAATTGTGTTAGACAAATATTGTCACACTCACTAAATTCACGTCACATTATCAACCTCACGTGTAACAGCACGGTTTTTATTTCTGAAAATTCACACGTTTTCGATTCACATAATGTCACGTTAATGTACATTTTTTCGAAGTTCCATAATCAAATATTTCAGTACTTACCCGAAATGGACCAGCAATTCATTGAAAAAGTTAGAGAACATAAAATCCTATATAATCATGGCTTATATAACTATCGTAATCGACAAACTGTTCAGGAATAAATTGGAAAAAAGCTACAAATATCAGGTAAATAAACAGTTGCTAAAATTGGAGCAAATCCAAATCAAACTTACCCTAAGCAATTCTGTTTTATCTGCAGATTGGATATATATTGGAAACATAGTACGAGGCACCGTGGTGCACCTCCCGCAACCACCTCAACTAAGTTCTACCATTGATTATACCTAATATAAATATATTCTATAATCAATGGTTATACATAAAACTAGAATACGCGATTAATACTAATGATCAGGGCTCGGAAGTTATAGCACTAAAAAAATTAATTTTTAGCGCTTAAATATGCACATAAAAATATTAATATAAGCGCTATAAATAGCACTAAAAATTGGAAAATATGCAAAATAAAATGTTCAACACATTTTTTTAAACATGAAAATTAGATATATTTTTAATTTACAGATTTTTTTTTTAACATGAAGTATTCGATTTTTTTAATTTTACAGATTTTTTATGTATTTCATAGAATATGGTGGTAGGTATGTAAGAACTATAGGTACTATTTGAGAGTAAGTACAGTTCACGATCAATGGAACATGTGACATATTTAAATGATGACGGAACATTAAAATAAAATTGCCGTGTTCAGTCATTAGTACATAGTTAAAACGACAGCATAATAATACAACAAATCCGATGATAGTACGATGTGATTGACACGATTTTAAAAATAAACAATTTATTGGAAACGAATGGAATTGTCTGATTTGATCGACGATAACAGACGTACATCACCCCAGCCCAACATATTGGAATTTTTGAAAATTTACTTCACCAAGATTTAGTATGAAATTTGTATGAATTTGTACAACCATTTTCAGAATTTGTACGATCTTAGTTTTTCCGTTATCGAACAAAACTATAGGTTGGGCTGGGGTGACGTCACCCCAGCCCAACCTAAAGGGATATTTTAGCGTTTTCGATTTTTTTTCAATGCCATATTTTAGTACGTAATTTGTATGAATTTGTACGACCATTTTCAGAATTTGTACTATTTTAGTTTTCCCGTTATCTAACAAAAACCATAGGTCGGGCTGGAGTGACGTCACCCCAGCCCAACCTAAAGGGAAATTTTAGCGTTTTCGATTTTTTTTCAATGCCATATTTTAGTACGTAATTTTTATGAATTTGTACGACCATTTTCAGAATTTTTACTAATATAGTTTTCCTGTTATCTAACAAAAACCATAGGTCGGGATGGAGTGACGTCACCCCAGCCCAACATAAGGGAAATTTCTGCGTTTTTGATTTTTCGTGGCTGTATTTTTTGAATCGCGTTTAAATTTGAAATAATCATATACATTTTTATTAAAGTGAGTTTATCTGTCGTATCTGTGCGATATTTCATAATCATTAATGGTACAATATATGTAAAATCTTCCATTGAACATAACAGTTTCCATTGGATATGCTATTAATTATTACCTACTTTTGTGTAGAGATGAGTTTATTTTCTCTACATTGTGATATTTATATGTATACACAAAATATAAGTTATACTTTATATATGAATGTATGGTAAACATTATATTAGATTATTAAATTATTATTAAAGATACGTTATTTATATTATGTTGTTTAATATTTCCAAAGAGATTAATTCATTTTGGGTATTATTATTATCATTGTTATTACTATTGTTAAATTCTATTCAAGCGTATATTATATTATTTTCCCAAAATAACTTATTTTAACAATAGACAGTTTTATATCATAGTATATATATATTTTTTGATACTAATTGTAACACGTTTACTATTTTTGGTGTTTTTTTACAAAAGTAATCATTTTATATTGATAATCATTTTCATTTTAGTCGTGACTGTCTTGACTATGAGTGTGTAATATTTGAATAATTTTATGTTAAGCACTTCCAAGTAGTGATTTTTAATACAATTATTTAGTATTTATTCTTGTTTTAATATTTTATTCCATTTTTTAATTTGTTAAAAATTTAAAATGAGAGACCGAAAACCCAAGATCCGTCCTGATGACATTATAAGTGCTATACTTAAATTTAAAGAGAGATTTTTACTCTAACTTGAAAACCAAAAATCGCAACAACTTGAAATTTTCACTAAATCTTTATATTGTCGTTTTCTATACATGGTTAAGTTTTCAAAGTATTTTGACATATTTTGACTTACTTATAGACAATTTAAATTTTCGATTTTTGTAAAATTTTTGTTTTTAAACATCTATAAAATTTAATTGGCAGACCGAAAACTCTTGAAAATGAAATACAAAGTTTATAACAAGTTAAACTTATCGTAACTAAAAAATATCGGTGATCGGTTTACTCAAATTTTTTTTATAAGCCGTTAATGCTCAAATTAGTATAAAATGTGTAAAAATCACGATAATTTGCAAGTTATTTTGTAGATAAAAATTCATAAAATTTTTTCTGTTCATACTTAAGGTTCAAAATTTTAACACTAGGTTATCTATAAGCTACTCTTCAAAAATCTTTAAAAAAATTTCTACCGAACTTAGAGGAAAAAAGCCACGAAAAATCAAAAACGCTGAAATTTCCCTTATGTTGGGGCAGGGGTCACGGCGTTTTCAAACTTAATGAAATCACCGCCGAAGTATTATCGCACAAATTCTGAAAATGGTCGTACAAATTCATACAAATTACGTACTAAAATATGGCATTGAAAAAAAATCGAAAACGCTAAAATATCCCTTTAGGTTGGGCTGGGGTGACGTCACTCCAGCCCGACCTAAGGTTTTTGTTAGATAACGGGAAAACTAAAATAGTACAAATTCTGAAAATGGTCGTACAAATTCATACAAATTACGTACTAAAATATGGCATTGAAAAAAAATCGAAAACGCTAAAATATCCCTTTAGGTTGGGCTGGGGTGACGTCACTCCAGCTCGACCTATGGTTTTTGTTAGATAACGGGAAAACTAAAATAGTACAAATTCTGAAAATGGTCGTACAAATTCATACAAATTACGTACTAAAATATGGCATTGAAAAAAAATCGAAAACGCTAAAATATCCCATTAGGTTGGGCTGGGGTGATGTACGTCGATAACAGCGGTCTAAGACTGTTTATTTTGGATTAGTACCATTTTAAAATGAAACAATTTGTTTTCGTTCACATATTCGTAGACTGCTGTTTAGTAGTTAATTTAGTTTTTCAAAAATATGTGTTTATTTCCTTTATTATATAAAAATATGCCCATAACAGCATTCAAAACTCCAAATTAGCAATATAACTCCCATAGTATGTATTTATGTGAAAATATCACCAAAAATAGCACTAAAAACCTTAAATTAGCAAAATAGCTGTAAAAACCGTAAATATGCAAAAAATAGCAAAATAAAATTTCGTGTATGACATCAGAGAAGTGTGAAACATACTAGTATCTTAATTTGGATGTTCTAGAACGAACCAAGAAAAATATGCATTTGCTAGAACTTCCGAGCCCTGCTAATGATGTTAACAATTGTAATACGATTATAGGACCAATATAAGTTATTCGCTAGCTGTTAACATTGTATAAAATATAGCAGTGTATGTACTATTTAATTTCATTGTTTCTTTAAATTATTTTGAAACTACATTCTGATATTCGATGTTCAGTTTAATGCAAACGTGGTGGTAACTTTTTGGAATGATTATAACATTATTTTATCAGTAAAATACAATTTTTGAAAATTAAAATGAAAAAATTTAATTTGTCAACTGTAGCTGACCAGAATCAAACTCAAATTTGCAGTTAAAAAATGTTTTAATAGTTATTGTGCTCGAATTGGAATTGATGATTTTGTAGATGAATTCATCGAGTTTCAAGCATATATCGGGTCCATTGACAATATTTTTAAATGTAAACAAAATGTACAAATTCCGCGTAAATATATGTATGGAATGAATACATAGCAAACATTTCCATACATAGAAATCATTTAAAAAATATTTTATCAATTCTATGCACCAACTTTATTAGTTGTTAAAAGTATTTAAGGCTGAACAAGCCATTTTTTAAATTTGGTGTAATCGATTTTTTTTTTCTAAATTGTAGTTAGGTAATTTACTGATGAATAATGTAAAAAAAAATATTCAATATTTTGTTTTTTAAGGGGTTAAAAATGATGATGAATATCGATCATATTGTGTTTTATATTAAGTCCTCTAGGTTCAATAATAGATATTATAGAGATTGAACTACATGTAATTCTTTTGTAGGACATATTGAAAGGCACCTCAATGGATTTTTTACAATATTTCCCCTATTTCACCAGAAAATAAAGTATTAAAAAGTCATTTTTTAAATAGGAGTCTTTTTTGACATTTTATACATTTAAAAGCTAGTTATTTTAAAAATGTAAAAAATCTCAACGAGATGCCCTGGAGAAAATGTTTATTATTCCAACCCAGCTTTCCAATTTAAAAAAGGTTGGATATTAAAGAGTTAGGAGTTATTATAAGTGTACCATTCAAAAATGTACTCTCGAATAATACATTATTTCATTACGAAGTATAAAAATAGAATTATCAGTGATAATTTTCTATAATTGACAACTTGTTGTACCTTAAATTATCGTAAACGCTTATCTAAAATATCTCGGAATATCTATTATATATGTATATTGTATATTCTAATAAACCGTATATTATATTGTAAAATGTAAGTGAATTTTGTTTACTTATTAGTTACTATCTATTGACACTAATACACTATGCAGTATGCAATGCACAGAGCAGCGAGCACATACATATTTTTAAATTTTGTATTATTACATTGAGTTTTGTACTATCGTTTTTAGATTCTGAACGGAGTGATGGAATCTATTGGTTTTACAATGATGTGTGTTTTTTTTTTTTTTTTAATTTTTAATTTTTAATTTTTTTTTTGTGTCTGACGACACCTTTTTTGGCAGTAAAAATGCTTCGATTTGCTTATGTAGCAACTTTTCTGAAAGGAAAGTGAATGTAGAGGTACTTTGGCTAGTCTAAAATCCAACTTTTCAATACTTTTTAAAAAAATTGAAAAAGACGATAAAAAAATTACGAAAAAACAGGAAATTTTACGCAAAATCACGTTTTTACAAATTACATTTTTTTTAAAATGCTCTAACTCAAAAACGAAAAACCGCAACAACTTGAAATATTCACCAAATCTTTATATTGACGTTTTCTATACATGGTTAAGTTTTCAGACAATTTAAATTTTCGATTTTTGTAAAATTTTTGTTTTTAAACATCTATAAAATTATTGGTTGACCGAAAACTCTTGAAAATTTAATACAAGGTTCATAATAAGTTAAACTTATCGTAACTAAAAAATATCGGTGATCGGTTTACTCAAATTTTTTTTATAAGCCTTTAATGCTCAAATTTTTATAAAATGTGTAAAAATCACGATAATTTGCAAGTTATTTTGCAGATAAAATTCATAAAATTTTTTCTGTTCATACTTAAGGTTCAAAATTTTAACACTAGGTTATCTATAAGTTATTCTTCAAAAATCTTTAAAAAAATTTCTACCAGACTTAATTTTGCCATCTCATCAAACATCATGTAAATTGCCGCCCGGGTGCTGTGATATTTGATCAGTGGACACTTCAAAACAGTATGAAAACGCAATAATTTGCGTTTCAATTGTATGAACACTCGCGTCGAGTTTACGGAATTATAGAGAACCAAAGTAGAATTCGAAACAATATTTTATTTTATTTATTCTTTTTTTTTTATCTTTTTATATATAATACGGTGTTTTTTCAACACTTAACAAAAATTATAACTGCAACACGTGAAACGTGAAAGCGGTTTTATGCAATCGCCGTCGTCGTGACGGACCGCTTTGCACACGTCCGCGTGCGCGCAGCCGTCGTTGTCGCATCGGTGCGGACTGTCCCTGTTGCGCTGGTATGAAGCGGTTTCGGGTTCGGCAATGGCCGTTGCCGTGGCATAGGCGGTACTGCACCGGTCGCACGATTGCCGCGGTCCAAAGTCGTGACCGCGATGGTCGCACTTGGTGCAGTCGCGGTGGCGGTGGTGGCCACGCGCCCGTTGGCCCCGGAGACAACGTGTGCCGGTGGCCGAGGCACGGACTTCTGAACCCGGCGTTCCCGGTCGCGCAACGTCCGCTGCTGCGACTGCTTGTCCGCGGGCGACTTGGCCCACGCGACGTCGATGCGCACGCCCGTGGCCACGTCCTGGGAACCGTCCCAACGCGTACATGGCCGATTGCGCGTCCTCGCGCCGCTCGAAATGTACGAACGCGTAGCTCTTCAAGATTTTCACGCGCTCCACGGTCCCGTACCGACCGAACTTCCGGGCCAGCACGCGCTCATCTAGCACGCCGCCGTACTGCCTGACGAACAGTACGCGCACCTTTGGCATCGTGTCCGCTTTCGGCTGCGGTTTCGGATGCGCCCAGTCCACGATCGTCTTGCACCCGAACAACTTGTGCTGCAACAGCGTCCGCTTAGCGTCCGTGGCCGCGGCCGCCGACCCGTAGTCCAGAAAGCAGAAGCCCCGGTGCGTCGACGGGTTTGTCGGAGTTCTTGAAAGTGATCACCCGCATCAGGGCGGCCGCGCGTTATGCGACTCACCTCGTCGAATATCTCCTGTGCCGTCTTTACCTTCGGCATATTACCCACGAACAGCCTGCACTTGTGGCTGTTGTCCGCAGTGGCCAAAGGTTTGACCGAACGATCCGTCATCGTATTACGTAGTATTGTCGTCGTCGTCGCGGGCGCCGCCTGTACTTTTCGACCGTTGACGGCGAGATTCGACGTGTGCTTGATGGTGTTGTGTCTTCCTTGTTTCTCGGTCGTTTGATTTTTATTCTTCAATATTTTCCCGTCCATAGTGCTTCGATCTCGTGTTAAACGGTTCGACTAATGTTTCCTACTTGTTTTTACTCTCGTTGAAACCTCGCAACACGGATTATGTTATATTGATTTTGTATACATAGCCAGCCAGATATTACACAGCACTGTTTGGAATCTGGTAATTTAGTGATTTATTTTTATTTTTTCATTTATCCGTCGTACAGTTTTTTTATTTCGTTTAGACGCATTATTTCTTAAAGGCCAACAGCGAGTAATATTGCATCGACCTACAGATTTAGTCGACTATATTGCTTGGACTTTTTCTTTGCCTAACGTTTCTAATTTGTAGCTTTATAGTTTATTTAACTTTCTGCTTATCTACAATGTTACCTAATATTTTAGACTTGGTTATTAAAATACTCTCATTGTCTGCATTTTTAATTGATACATTTCCAGAAATATTCCTGAGCTCCGTAATCGTACACTTTAAATATTTTTTATATTTTTCGTCACATGCGCATACGTACTCAGCAAAGATCGTTATTTCTAGACTTATCTACGGTTTATTTTTATGTTCAATAATTTATTTCTACTGGACATAATCTTTATATTTTGAGAAACTTGTAAGCTACTCTTCAAAAAAATCTTTAAAAAAAATTTCAACCGGACTTGGAGGAAAAAAATTTTATGACTGTTTGAAATTTAAATATTTACGAAATTGCATAAAATAAACGATTTATTCTCGAACGATTTTAAATATTTGTTATAATTCAAAAAGTATAAGTCGCAGATTTTTGAAATTTATACCAGCTGTTAAGATTGGCATTTCCTTTATGTCATATTTTTTCAAAATATTATATTGACTTTTAAGCCACTTATAGGCATTTAAAATATTCGATTTTTTTACATTTTATTTTTATAATCGGTGATAAAAAAAATTTGGTTACTACAAAATACTTGAAAATTTAATAGAAGATTCCACAGAAGTTGTTCTTAATGTCATTCAAAAATTATTAAAATCCATAGGCACAATTTTTTTTTATAAGCGTTTGAACTGCGAATATTGACATAGAATTACATGTAAAATATAATATAATGTATAATATTCTAGACTGACAAATGATATCGGTTTTTTTAAAATGCTCTAACTCAAAAACCAAAAATCGCAACAACTTGAAATATTCACCAAATCTTTATATTGATGTTCTCTATACACGGTTAAGTTTTCAAAGTATTTTGACATATTTTGACTTATTTATAGACAATTTAAATTTTCGATTTTTCTAAATTTTTCGTTTCAAAATAAAAAATTAAAAAATAACCGGATGGGCCTCGCTCTGCTGTACACTTGGGGGTGGATTGCGATTCTGAACGGAGATGATATGTTAGTCTAGAATATAATACAATGTTATTTATAAATATAATATAAGTATATTTTATTTTTAAACGAAAAATTTAGAAAAACCGAAAATTTAAATTGTCTATAAATAAGTCAAAATATGTCAAAATACTTTGAAATTTTAACCATGTATAGAAAACGTCAATATAAAGATTTAATGATAATTTCAAGTTGTTGCGGTTTTTGTTTTTGAGTTAGGGCATTTTAAAAAAACCGATATCATTTGTCAGTCTAGAATATTATACATTATATTATATTTTACATGTAATTTTATGTCAATATTCGCTGTTCAAACGCTTATAAAAAAAAATTGTGCCTATGGATTTTAATAATTTTTGAATGACAATAAGGACTACTTCTGTGGAATCTTTTATTAAATTTTCAAGTATTTTTTACGAGTCAAATTTTTTTTATCACCGATTATAAAAATAAAATGTAAAAAAATCGAATATTTCAAATGCCTATAAGTGGCTTAAAAATCAATATAATATTTTGAAAAAAATATTACATAAAAGAAATACCAATCTTAACAGCTGGTAGAAATTTCAAAAATCTGCGACTTATACTTTTTGAATTATAAAAAATATTTAAAATCGTTCGAGAATAAATCGTTATTTTATGCAATTTCCTAAATATTTAAATTTCAAACAGTCATAACATTTTTTCCTCTAAGTCCGGAAGAAATTTTTTTAAAGATTTTTGTATAGTAACTTATAGATAACCTAGTGTTAAAATTTTGAACCTTAAGTATGAACTTAAAAAAAAAAAATACTTAAAAAAATTGAAAATTTCAATTGTCTATAAATAGCTTAATAAAAGTCAAAATACTTTGAAAATTTAATGGTGTATAGAGAACGCTAATCTTAACATTTGGTGAAAATTTCAAGTATTTACATCGATTAGTTTTTGAGTTATAGCAAAATAAAAAATTTGATTATGTCGAAAACTGGTTTTGCGTAAAAACTCCCGTTTTTCCCAAATTTTTTTATGGTTTTTCCCGTCGCATTTAAAAAATATTGGAAATTTTTAACTTTTGACCCCCCAACGTACCAAATAGATTCACTTTCCTTTCAGAAAAGTTGCTACATAAGGCAATCGAAGCATTTTTATTGCCCCAAAACGTGTCGACAGACACAAAAAAAAAAAAAAAAAAAAACACACATCATTGTAAAATCAATACATTCTTCACTCCGTTCAGATTCTAAAATACTTATTACAATATTTATAAATAACATTGTATTATATTCTAGACAAACATATCATCTCTGTTCAGAATCGTTTTTCGTATACAATGATACCTATCATTGAATTCAAATTTAACAAATCCATTATAATGACCTATCCTATGAAGAGTCGCACTTCACCCTCAAGTGTACAGCAGAGCGAGGCCCATCCGGTTCTTTTTTTATAATTAGTAATTACCGTTTGTATTTCTCTCAAATGGGGAATAAAAAAAATTATAAATATGCTTCAAAAAACACTAAGCGGTCCAAGTCTGTGAAGATGTTGCTGTTGAAAAAACAACAGAAGAATTTAATCAATTCTCCAGAGGAGTAAGTTATTATGTAAATAAGTAATAATTTTTAAAGGTGTGCAAATTAGAGACCTATCGTTAGTTCAATGTTCGGCTGGAAAAAACGATGAAACTAGTTCGGTTTTATACTAGTCTAGAGCACAAAAAAAAATCTTTCATCTCATATTTAATTTATATTATATTGTACATATTTAGTTTTATTTGTTTATTTATGTCAATTTGCTTATAAGTTGTTACGTATACTACAATATTATGTTGTATTGAAAAAGTTATATGGAAATATGTATCAAATAAATAAGGACAATATTCGTAATATACATATATCTATGTGTATGTATTTTTTTATACTATATTTTACCATTTTTTAAAAGTGTTTTGTAAAATTTACAAGGTGAAATAGCTGATAAATACGTCTTGTATGTTGAAAAATGTAAAGCTGATAAAAATTGGTAAAAAAGACGCAGCCCACAGAATACGCGGCATACGAAACGCTACAGAAAATGCCAAGTATAGCCCCAGTGGCCAGTTTTATAATATGAAAATGAAAACTAGTTTAACACTATTTAAAACTGTCGTTTGTCGATTATTATGGTTTCTTAGAAATCGTTTTATCATCACATTCGTAATGTGGTGTGTATGTCGTACGATAAGATTATATTTGAAAGTTGATACTTGATAGTCCGACTGCAACAACTGGTTATATTTTTAGAATATTAATTGATGTTCAATATACGTGGCGCGACCTCACGGAATTTATCAGTTTGACAGTGGTATGTTCAGCCTTAAGTCATTTTCGGTAATGAATAGGATTAAAACAAGATAAAAGATCAACGGAAACTCAAAAAAAGACTAGATAATTCAGGTACACTATTAATCGTAAGTAATCTTTCATCTACTTCACACTTTGATGACAGTGTATATACATTTTTTTTTAAAAAAAAGCAAGTAAAGTTGCATTATCAAACAATGAATTGAAAATATAATAAGAAAAAGTATTGTTTTTGAAAATGGAAAATATAAAACCAATTTGTTTTTTAAACAGTTTTACATATTTCTCATTACAGAAAATCTGTAGGGACGGGAAAAATGTATAGGATTGTAATTTTGTTTATGAAAATGTAAAAGTGAGATGATTGGACTAGTGGTGCACATCCAGGGTGGTAGTGGTGGTTGAGAGGGGGAGTTCGACAAAAGTAGAAGTTTCATGCGATCGTGTAACCAAGATTTTGAACTTAATTTCTTAATTGAATTTAAGTTCTTAATTTGCGAGAGCCGTGAACACGCTATTGTTAATTAGTAGTCTGTAGAAGCTAAATTTTTTACCTTGCCTCAGGTTTCAAAACACTTAAATCAAGGCTTATGCACACATCTCACCACAGTCCACCGATCTCATCATCGGGTCTGTTGTTTGTTTTTTCCTCAGGTTTTCACACAGTACTCACAATGTCATGCAGTGACATTTATTTTCGTTTTTGGTTTTGATTTACCGTGGAGGTAACTCTAATTAATACGCTTTACTTAAAAATTAAATAACGTAGAACCGAAATAAAAATGTATAAGAAATTTAATTGCAAGTATTTTATATGTATGCATATAAATATATATTATGATAAAAATATAGCAATTAATTCTTAAAACAATATACGATATCTACAAAAAATGTTATGGAGTTAATAAATTAAACGGTCATAAGTGGAATGTTAATGTTATCAGTTATAAATATATATACATATATACAATAGAAAAATACAAAATGTGCGCGAACTTAAACTAATAGGAAAAACAATAAATTCGTCGTCTCTTTGATCTCTCTTCGTAACTAGGTCACTAATTTCTGTAACTGGTCCAATATCTTGTCCAGTTCGGTGTGCAACTCCTCCATATCTTTGTCGTCGTCGACGGAGGGCTCCTTGGCGTATTCTCTGCTGGAGTTCAGCCAAACGGATGAGGTCTGCCTGTGGACCGGGACGGACAACGACTTCTCAGGAGTCCTGGGCGGCGGTGGTGCGTTCCGCTTGTTCTGAATGTCGGACAACACCGGTTGCTCGGGGTGGTCGGGCCGGGTGCCGTCGGTCTCGGGTCTCACGGCGGTCACGTGGTTCTCCTTGTCCGACGGGTCGGACGCCTTTTCGACATAAGTGCCGTCCAACTGGCTCTTAGCACCCGCACACGGAACTGCCGCGATCTTAGGCCCCAGCCAACGCGAAAACTCGTTCTCCCCGCTCTTCAGGGTAAACTCGTCGACCTTATTGCCATACAGCGTGCTCAGAGCGCTCAAGCCACTGTGCTCCTCCGCCGCCGTCACGTTGGACGAGTTCACGGAGAATATCGGGCTCAGGTTCACCGCTGCCGCGGTAATGTTGCAGTCTTGGCGATCGGGTCGCGACGCGAAGAGCGGTGTGCTTTGCATGCGTTTCATTTTTCCACGTCCAAAGGTACCGCTCAAGTGGTTCTGCAAGTGAGAAACGAAATAACAGTAACAATAACACATACAATGAGAAAGCGAAAAAGTACATCGCAGCCATTCCATTTTTCGAGACCACTGGGGTGGGGATGAAAATAGAAAATTGATCCGGAGACCTTATTTGTTTCAATAAACGTTTTAACCATCTCCATAGATCCTATATAGTCGCGATGAAACATCACGTCGTTAATTCAAAAGATACGTAAATACGTATTTATATTAGTAACGACAACAATTCAAACCGACTTCAATCAAAATGGTAGGTACAGTAAGAGTGATAGAAAATAAGAAAAAAAACCATATCAACTTTTCTTTTCTTTTCTCGTAAACGATTCAGTCACACATAATTTATATTTGAGAATTCTAGTAGACAATAATTTAAATTTTAAATTCTTAGTAATACGAAAAAGTATATTTTCTACTTGGTTTTGAATTTTTAACCACGTTTCTATCATCTATGTTCTTAACTATAAACTATTATAAGGGCTAATCCTACCAAAATTTGAATTTACAGTAATGCTCAAGATGTATAAGACTAATTTTTCAAGCTAGAATAGCAAGCCACGTATTCCTAGCATTTACTTGGCTTGGCACTAATTAGAATGGTTTATACACTACTAGGAAAAATGTTAGTATTGCATTGTAGTTTGCTATGCTAGACCTTCGAACAAAAATATCGAATTTGTGAAAATAAATCGCATTCGCTAAAGTGTATTGATAGTTGCATTGATGTATTTTCGAAAGGGTAAATCGATACATCATTATGTGATAATAAAATAAATAATTAATAATCATTAACTAGTCAATAATTATCTAACCTTCAATTGTTTTAGACGTATTAATTGTCGTTCGATTTTGTTTCGGTGTTGGTCTAAAAATGCTTCGAACTGAGAATCTCCTCGTTTCAATGTATTGACTTCGATTTCCAACAACCTAAAACAGGTTGATTAATTATGATAAACGTATAGAGATTATTTAAGGTTCAAGAATTAATTGTGCAGTAAAAGACGGTTGAATATGCAATTAAAACATTATAATGTTTGTTTAAACAATTCCAAACCAATTAAATAAAATTCGATAAGAAATAATTCAGTCTTAAAAATAAAAATAATGTTTTAATAAGATTATTTGTCGTTAAATACCGATAGAAATGATTAACTAAACATAACATTAGTCTCAATATTTATGATTATGTTAAAAATAAAAATATCTTTTATATGACTTTTCACAGAAGTTACATAATCACCCAGTTTAGTGACCATATTTTTAAACAGAACTGATATCACTAAATAATAACAAGACCATAACCTAAAATTAATCTTTTTTTATTAGTTTTAATAATTTAACAATTAATATAACAATTAAAAACATAAATACTGCAAGTAACTTTGACTAATCTTTCTAAGTTCCAATTCTAGTCATACATATTTTTTTCTGTAACAGGATTTTAGGACTGTATTGATGACAACTAGCTTATTTGTGTATACATTAGTTTCTATTTAGATTGTACTTCCTAATAGCAAAATTGTTAAAGCACATTTTATTGTGATATTTGATTTGATTATTTTGTATTACAGTCACTGTTATTAAATACATATTATCCTGTTAAATTATTTTATAACACAATTCAGTCCTCATAATTTAGTGTTTCTTATCTAATAATAATGAAAAAAAAAAAAAAAAAAAACACCAATAGCATTCATATATTAATTATTGTTTGAACCTGTTTTAACCCAAGATCGTTTTATCATTATAATTTAAAGATCAAAGAAAAAATATAAGTGGTTTAAAAACTTAAAGAGTAAAAAGTACATTTAATGAAAGTAGAAACATAAATAATAATCATTTCTAATATTTGTATTTTAATTTTTTATAATTAACTAACAGGTCAATATTAACTAAATAAGAAATGTTTTGTCCAAAATCTTATGACCGGAAGAGTTTTTTCATTATTATGATAAACTGGGAATAATAGTTTGTCTGAGTAAATATAAAAAGTGAATTGGCATTAAGCAGATATTGGATTCAACTTAAGGATTAAGTATCAAATTTAATTTGACTATAGTTAATGTATTTGTAACTTATGTCTTATCGTGATATTTTATATTTAAAAATTAAAAATTATGATAACAAATAATTACTTTTTAACACTTTCAAAATATTCATGGTATAATACCATAATAAACACTTTTAAATTTCATTATTAATACTTTTTTTGTTATAAGGTGATCATTTAATTAATCTAACCACAGATAAATTTATCTTAATCATTTTAGGATAGAGTGAATAAGAAATAATTATTTAAACAAAATTTGTTAGAAATTTGAAACAAAACTATAACATATAAAATATATTTTAAGATTTAACACTATTTTAAATACTCATAATTTAAAAAAGGATTAATGTTCAAAATAATTTACAATTTACACTTATCCTGGATATTTATTGGGATAATTCAATGCTTTATCTCAAATTTTAAACATATATTATTATATAAAAAATAGATTATATACCGATTTTCTCTTTCAATTTGTGATATAACACTTTGTAATTCTTGACGAGGTGATTTCACAGCACTGGAATCAAGTGAAGTGGTACTAGATTCTTTAGTCCACAAAGCACTAAAACAAGTTTAAAATAAAAAAATATTGTATTTTATATCACAATATAAAATAAAAATTTATAAATATATTATATAATTAGTATTTAGTATATAATGTTTACTTTATGTCTAGATATTTATGTTTTTGATTCATATTCAGTTTGTTATTATTCTTTTGCTATATATTCAATTTTGAGAGTTAAGAATATATTAATAATATATATATATATATATATAAATCCAAGTAAAATAAATGGGTTTTAATTTTATATGTTATAACTGCAAATTCTTAACTCTCAAAATTGAACACATAGCAAAAGAATAATTCAACAAACTGAATACGAATCAAAAACATAAATATCTAGATATAAAATAAACATTATGAAAAAACTAAGTATGTTTTACAACAATTATTTCTTAGCAATACAGCTTAAGAAAAAAAAACTGTCTTATTTATGAATATTTGCTTTATTGATGTTATCAGTTATAAAAAACAGTTATTATTTATGACCCAAGCCATTATGTAAGATAAATAACAGAAAACATTAACAAACGAATCAGTATTTTCAGGTGGTTTATAATAGCTACAGTTTATAGTAAGAGTTAATGTAGGATTTTCTTTAATTTATTTATTTATGGTCTGAAAATAAAAATATTATTGAACAATTTTTCAAGTTACAATAATACAATAATATATTTTATATATATTATTTCTATAATAGTAATAACTAAAAAGTTTCATTATTTGTTTAGAACACAATATTATTACTTATTTTTTAATACAATTACATACTTGTACAAATTTCAGAATGAATTATCACAAATAGAAACAAATATTATGGTTCCAGTTAGATTGAAATATTTTAATTTTCAAAATGATACAACAGAAACATTTTGATATATAATTGAACGGAAACAATTTCAAAGAGTGAGTTTTTAAAGGTTTTTCATACTTCATTAAATCAATTATCCATTATAATTTTAACAAGTTAGAAATATAATATAATTTTGCTGAATTATTATATAAAAATTATAGTTATTTTCATGAAATCTATACAATTATTTGTTACATATATAACCAGGATTAAGCAATAGAGCATCACAATTAAAAAGTGTAATATAAATGAATTATACAAGTAAAATTAGCGTGAATAGAAAAATTACCACAAAAAATTGAAAAATTACACAACTCAATGTATATTTGTATATTAGAAAATAAAGATCACATTTTGTTATAGAGAACTCTATAGTACAATAGATTTATTTTTAATAGCAAATTAAACTTCAAATGTATAATTTGTAGATATTTTTTTTAATCATATAAAATATAATAAAAATGAAATGGGAAACGATAATTGATAATTTGAGATAAAATTATCTTCTATATGAAACTAACATTTAATTATTACATAATATAATCTATTCTTATTATTAAAACTTATACAGTATCAAGTCTAAATACCAGTTTTTTCTATTATGAATTAAATTTTTAGCCTGCTAACAGAATTGCAATAGATTATTCAAAAATTGACTATAGAAATATGTTTATATCAAGACAAAGCACATTACATAAGAACAAATCAAAAAATGGAAACAAGTCTAAACAAGTAGCAAAAATAATTTAAATGTATTAATAAATATAATCATAGTTTTTTTATATTTTTAAATATAGCTTATATTATGTTAAAAAAAATATATTTTATGTTATATTATATTCAGATATATATATTTTAAATAAGATCAACTATTACTTTATTTAATTTATAATATTAAAGATATTAAGTTTAAGATTTACTTTTGTCTAGATTCAATAACCTCACTAGGCATTTCAACAGGGAGATATCGAATTTTTGATGTCAACCCAAAAATTCTTCCTAAATAAGATTTAAAATATTGTGTGTATAACTGCTGAGGAGTTTCCTAAAATAAATATAAAAATAAAATTACTTTAATTCATTGGCAACTTATGAAGACAATTTGTAAAATAATACTAACCAACCAACAATATTCTTGCATTGCATGTTTTAATTTGTGTTTTTTATTAGTAGCACCAATTAAAAAACAATTTTGACATTGATTATAATTTACACATTTTAAACAAAAATAACGTAAACCTTTCACAGGTAATTTGCAAACTTTACATTTGACTTCATGGTTAACTGGAACAAACAAAAATCAATTTATAAAGATACATATTTGTATATTTGGAGTTTAAAATATAAATGCATTAAACTATATAAAATATTAAAAATATACACATTGTATAGGTAATTATATTTAATAATGGAATACTGAAGCTATTTAATTTGTCACTTTTTAAAAATATTAAGTGTTAAGTAATAAAAATAAAATTTTAGATCATCTATTTATCAACAGTGGGTAATGAACAATTTTAAGTTAACAAGATATATTTTTATTCAGAATTATAGTTTTAAAATTAATAATAAATAAATTTAAATGTTGTATTCAAAATTCAATTTTATTACTATAAATATAATTTATAATATATAATAAAAATTATTAAACAAGACATTTTAAAAATAGATATTCAAACAAAATAATATTTATTTATTTATATTTGTATTAATAATTGTATAATAATTAATATTTGTATATTTTTTTAAATTTTAGTGTAAATAGATGTTGATATTATGGATCCGCTCTATATTTAAATTCATAAAGCTGCCCTAATACTTAACACACACTATTTGTATTAATTAGTTGTAGCGAAAGTCTTCGAGGTAATAAGTAATGTAAATGGTCATAATCAATCTTCATAATATATATATTGGATATTCTAATAAAAATATTTTACAATTGATGTCAGTGTCATGAAAATGTAATTATTTTTGATTTCCTAGAAGTATTTTCTTGTTCTATTAATGAAAAATGTTGAGAGTATTTTATAACAACATTGTTATTGAAATAATTAAAGATAAGCCTTTGAATTTGGGAAGGTAGTTTTTAGTTTAAAAATATCAAGGACATTATTAATAGAATATAGGCTCTGATTTGTCAATATATTTATATCAATAACAATAATTAAATAATTTTTACAAATAATTACATTTTTATTCAAGCACTGTAACCCATTTTCTATGATGAACATTATCCACAATTATTGTCGAAGTACCATATCTTAATGTATTTATCGACTAATTAGAGATCATATTTTATAAATAATATTCTGGTGATTTAAACAATGGAACCCTCTCCAGTTTATTTCTTTGATTACTATAATAATACAATTGATGTAAAATGTATACAACTCAGGAATATAAGAAATTAATAAGATAATGGTGAAAATAAATAATATCATCAAAACATCAAATATATAATAAGATAGAATATAAATAATGTTAATATTTAATAAATTAAAAAAAAATTAATTAACAGTTGAAAATAATAAAAATATATTATATTTTAAATAAAATGTATGAATGACACTTAAAACTTAAAAAAAAAAAAGAACCGGATAGGCCTCGCTCTGCTGTACAGTTAGGGGTGGAGTGCACCTCGCTTATAGGATAGGTCATTATTATAATGGATTTGTTAAATTTGAATGCAATGATAGATATCATTGTATACGAATAATGATTCTGAACGGAGTTCATATGTTTGTCTAGGATATAATACATTGTTATTTATAAACATTGTAAAAAGTATATATTATTTTGAAACGATAAATATAATTTTCAATTAGGATGGGTTGGCAGTTGCATACAGCGATATAGTTTTATGTCAATATTCGCTGTTCAAACGCTTATAAAAAAGAATTGTGCCTATGGATTTTAATAATTTTTGAATGACATTAAGAACTCCTTCTGTGGAATCTTCGATTAAATTTTCAAGTATTTTGTAGTAGCCACATTTTTTTTATCACCGATTATAAATATAAAATGTAAAAAAATCGAATATTTTAAATGCCTATAAGTGGCTTAAAAATCAATATAATATTTTGAAAAAAGTATTGCAAAAAAGAAATACCAATCTTAACAGCTGGTAGAAATTTCAAAAATCTGCGACTTATACTTTTTGAATTATAACAAATATTTAAAATCGTCTGAGAATAAATCGCTATTTTATGCAATTTCGTAAATATTTAAATTTCAAACAGTCATACAATTTTTTCCTCTTAGTCCGGCAGAAATTTTTTTAAAGATTTTTGAAGAGTAGCTCATAGATAACCTAGTGTTAAAATTTTGAACCTTAAGTATGAACAAAAAAATTTTTATGAATTTTTATCTACAAAATAACTTGCAAATTATCGTGATTTTTACACATTTTATACAAATTTGAGCATTAAGGGCTTATAAAAAAAAATTGAGTTAACCGATCACCGATATTTTTTAGTTACGATAAGTTTAACTTATTATAAACCTAGTATAAAATTTTCAAGAGTTTTCGCTCAACCAATTAAATTTTATAGATGTTTAAAAACAAATTTTTTACAAAAATCGAAAATTTAAATAAGTCAAAATATGTCAAAATACTTTGAAATCTTAACCATGTATAGAGAACGTCAATTTAAAGATTTGGTGAAAATTTCAAGTTGTTGCAGCTCTTCATTTTTGAGTTAGAGCATTTTAAAAAAAACCAATATCTTTGTCAGTCTAGAATATTATACATTATATTATATTTTACATGTAATTTTATGTCAATATTCGCTGTTCAAACGCTTATAAAAAAAAATTGTGCCTATGGATTTTAATAATTTTTGAATGACATTAAGAACTACTTCTGTGGAATCTTCTATTAAATTTTCAAGTATTTTGTACGAGCCAAATTTTTTTTATCACTGATTATAAAAAAAAAATGTAAAAAAATCGAATATTTTAAATGCCTATAAGTGGCTTAAAAATCAATATAATATTTTGAAAAAAATATGACATAAAGAAAATACCAATCTTAACAGCTGGTAGAAATTTCAAATATCTGCGACTTATACTTTTTGAATTATAAAAAATATTTTAAAATCGTTTGAGAATAAATCGCTATATTATGCAATTTCGTAAATATTTAAATTTCAAACAGTCATAAAATTTTTTCCTCTAATTCCGGTAGAAATTTTTTTAAAGATTTTTGAAGAGTAGCTTATAGATAACCTAGTGTTAAAATTTTGAACCTTAAGTATAAACAGAAAAATTTTTATGAATTTTTATCTACAAAATAACTTGCAAATTATCGTGATTTTTACATATTTCGTATAAATTGAAACTTTGAGCACTTATAAAAAAAAGTTGTGACTTACGATTTTAGATTTTTTTTATCAGTTAAGGAACAACTTATAAGAAACCTTGTATTAAATTTTCAAGATTTTCTGGGCAGCGAAAAAATTTTTATCGTTATTTAAAAAAAAAATACCTAAAAAAATTGAAAATTTCAATTGTCTATAAATAGCTTAATAAAAGTCAAAATACTTTAAATTTAATGGTGTATAGAGAACGCTAATCTAAACATTTGGTGAAAATTTCAAGTATTTACATCGATTTGTTTTTGAGTTATAGCAAAATAAAAAATTTGATTATGTCAAAAACTGGTTTTGCGTAAAAACTCCCGTTTTTCCCAAATTTTTTTATGGCATTTAAAAAATATTGGAAATTTTTAACTTTTGACCCCCCAAAGTACCAAATAGATTCACTTTTCTTTTAGAAAAGTTGCTACATAAGACAATCGAAGCATTTTTACTGCCCCAAAACGTGTCGACAGACACAAAAAAAAAAAAAAAAAAAAAACACACACATCATTGTAAAATCAATACATTCTTCACTCCGTTCAGAATCTAAAAGTACCAATTGGACATATTTATATTTCATACAACTACAAACATTATTTTCATACATAAAGCATTTATTATACTTAATTTATTTTAATATTTCTTTTAAAGTAATGGTTAAAAAAAAAATTATATATATACCATTTTCAGCCATTTTTATTCTGTAAAATATTTGTAACCACTCCAAAATAGGAGGTTCAGTCATAAACCATTGCATGAATTGACCTTCATTAATGCAATCTGGGTTGTTTAGCTAAAAATAAATTCATAAATTAAACAATTAAACAATATACTTTATAGTTCAACTATTTTAATACTAATTTACATTTTGGAAGCAATTATCAATGATGTTGTTTAAGGATGAAGATTCAAATATAATTTTTTCTGATAAAAAGTCAAGTAGTAAACTGAGATCTCTTAAAAAATTTCTAAAGCATTCTTTTGTTAAACCACATTGGTTGTCAAGACAATTTAACTGAAACATATAACCAAGTCTCATACGCAGTCTATCACATGATAGACAAGCTATAATTGTAAATGCAGACCTTAAGTTAATTTGCTTTTTTGTGTATCTGAAACAATTTAAAAATATGACATTAAACATATTAATTAATAAATAAGATAATTATTACTATTATTAATATTAATTAATTTAAAATAATAATATAAAGATTATTTACATCTTAAGAACAAAAAAGTGAATTAATTAAAATGGTTTCCATTAAATTACAAAGGAAATGGAAT
>JASXSY010001001.1:0-65275 GCA_034509805.1 Sipha maydis
ATTTTCAACGTATTAACTATATTTACCTAAATCAGAATATCTAATCATAATCGAGTGCCCGGAATTCATTAATTTGAAATTAGTATTAGATCAGTGAATGTTAGTTCAGTTATGAAATTCAATTTAGATAACTGTATCCAAAGTGTAATTAATTTTTTGACGGGACCGATAAACATAGACTTTTGCATGCAACGATTCAGTATATTATTCTCATCAATATATTATTATTGCAATATATATTACACAATAATATACTTCATACATCAGTGGCGTACCCAGAAATTTTTTATGGGGGGTCCAATTTTTTTATTTTATCTGTTCTCTTATTATAAATATAATTTAATTAATTGCCAACAAATTACTGTTAATACGAGTAACTATAATAATAGTCACAATAGTTATACACACAATCACACATATACAGAAAGATTTACTACAATAGGTATTGGTACTATAATTTTAAATCAGTTTTTATTTGGTAATAAAATGCTATAAAAATTACATTATTTAACTTATAATTAATTTAAAATTTTAATCTCCTGTTTTTTTTTACAAGTTCTTAATTATATCATCCGTTAAGATTTCATTTCGATGAATATTAAGCATCGCAAGTCCATTTAGTCTGTCTTCCGATACAGAATTTCTGAGATATTTTTTAAGATTTCTTATTGAAGAGAAACTTCTCTCAGAAGTACATGTCGTGACCGGTAATATACATAATAGTTTTATTAACTTGTAAATATTTGGAAACAAGTCTTCATCGATGTGATCACAAAATTGTAGAAATTGTACTACAGTTTTTGGCTTTTAATTTACTTCAGTTCTTTTTAATATATTTTTCCACATCTTAATTTCTGCTATTACAATATCAGGTTCACTTAAATTATCTGAATCTTTATAAAAATGTATCAATTGTAAAATTTCATTGTTATTATTGTCCACTTCATTAAATAACATTTTAAAACCTTTTAAAACCAATTTGTGTTCAATAAAACGACTATTTATTTGATCAATAAAGTAGGTAATCCAAAAATGGTATAAATATTGATATTTTGAAGTATTCTTCTGGAGATTTACTAATAATATTACAGCGATTGATTTGATGCTAACAGATCCTTGGAATAGAAATTTGTATATTAAGACATTCAGATTTTTCTTCTTAGTTCTTAAATATAACTGAAAAGACTGCATCAGTATTTTGTCTCATTGTTTGTTTCACATTAGTTAAATCCTCAGTCAAATTAATTGCTTCAAGTAAGTCAATATTTTATCTTTGTATTGATTTACATAATACATATGTATGCTTAAAAATGTCATCAATAACCATTAAACTGACATTGAAAGTTGTATCACAAAGCGACAGAAGCAATTGTGATGCTTTTGTGGAAGTCTCTCTATCAACCCAACCACTCATTATTTCTAATGAACTAATTACAGCCGATTGTAATTCTACAAATGTTCTACAAATTATATAGAATACATCAAAATTCGCTTCAAAAATACACTAAAAATTTATAACAACAATCTCAAATGTTAGGGTTATTATAAAAATTACTGTTGCGAAAATTAAATTGTACGATTACAATAATTCTGTGATAACACTTCGCGCCATAATTATTAATCTTATCAGTCGGCGTTATCAGCACAGAATAAGACAATTAGTCGTACCTGGTCGTTGGTATAAATTAAATACGGTTTATACATTATAATATTATATAATAATATAATCTATAAGCTTTGTATATTGAAGATAATGGGAAATTAAAATACACTGGAAACCTACTATTATTATACTATTTACTATTAAAAAATTGTGTAAATGTAGAAATTTCAATGGAAGAGGGGAGGTATGGACCCGAACCCCTCTCCTGTGTAACCCCCTGTCTTACATATTGATCAACTATATATTTTGTGAGGGGTAAAAATGTGAAATTAGGGCTAATTTTGACTAATATAGTTTTTATTGGAAATGTGTTCTCATTTATATCAATAAAGATATGTATTATAAATAATACAGTTTTTCAACATAACATTATGAAAGAAGATTATTATACTAGAAAATTGTTTTATATTTTAATTATATTATGATAGGTTAATAATAATTATGCGTATTATAAATAATGTAATTATTATTTATTAATTATAATAGAATTGAAGTGTCATACAATTTTATAATGTAATAATCATTTTTCATAATGTAATGTTGAAAGACTAAATTCAATAAAACATATTCCGTTCGCTATATAATTAAAACTTGTCCACCAAAATATATTTTAAACGAGACAACAATCATTAAAAATAACGCCATTTTCGGCATGATTATTCATCTACTTTAGTTGTTGTCTTGGTTTACAACAAATTATGGTAGAAAATGAGAGACCACTCTTCTTATAGTCGATGGAACGAAAATCAATATGATAAAATAGAAAATAACATGTATTAGGTATTTTAAAATAAAATTTTTAATTTATATACTCAATGTATGAAATTAATATCTATAACAAATATGTATGTTGTTATAGAATATTGTGTTAATTTAAATTTTGGTGCTCAACAGTTTTACTAATTATTATGATAAGGTAAACTGTATATAAATGTATTGTATACAACGATTTATTCATGAAATCAAAACCAAAAGGTTACGGAATCATAGATAAGTAGCAATAACACTTGAGACAGTTGCATTCATATTGTGTTTAACAATCACTATTATCAGCCAGCGCGGTTTTGATGAACATTGATTTCAATGTTCATTTGCATCTAGTTAACTAAAGACAGTGAAAACGTGCCGGCAATGGTGTTTATTAATGATCACTGTTATTACGTAATTAATAATGGTTAACGACCATATTCCATTGGAAACGTTTGGCAAAAATGAAGAAACAAAGTAAATATATGCAGAATTTCTCATTAATATTTTACCGTATATATTCAAACAGGTGTTCCAATGTATGTACGTGTACATCGTAAACTGTTTAAATCAATTATAGCATTTATGGTAATACGAGACGACACAAAGTCAATAATCCTTCAGATGCGTCACGAAAATAAAACATTTTAAATACAAACGAACACACAAAAGTTTTCAATTAATCTGAATGTTACCTATAATCTGTATATTTTTTCAGATTTTTACTCCCCCGCAGAAATGATCTTCATAACGATTACAGAAGGATATTCTATGGTATACGTCAAGTTAAAACGTTGATTATTTTTTTAACTTTTGCATTAATTGTTTCGACGTTTTTTATATTTGTCTTCGATTTTTGGACAGATGATAGTCCTAACGACGATTCGCCTATACAGGTATTAATGTATACATATAACTAAGAATTTATTATTATTATTGACTAAATCAATATTTGTAAACTCTCAATGTTCGATTACTTTTATTCATACATGTATTTAAAACTTTAAAGTTATAACCTCTAATAATATATAAATATGTATATTCCTACAATATTCCTACAATTTGGTGTAGTATTAACGTTTAATTGTTTTTAATACAGTCTACATATTCAAGTAATAAAATCGGAAGTCATTCAACATTATTGAAAAATGATAATTATATCAAACAATGTGCACCTACCGTGTCTTGTGATGTTAGTGGTAATTACAGAACTATTAACGGGACTTGTAATAATCTAAACAATCCTACTTGGGGTTCGTCGAATACCCCTTTTATCAGACTTGTCGGTGCACATTACAGTGATGGTAATTATATAATATATATATATATAAATATATAATACATCATATAATCATAATATTTTTCAATCGATTTATTCAAAGAAGGTTCGCCAATTTTATTATGTATGTTAATACTTATAAAACCATAAACCTAATTTTTCTTAAATTATAACTTTAAGAAACAAGGTTTGTTACGGAAGGAAATGTTAATTTTTGTCCTCATAATATTATGTTGTATGAATTATTTTAAGACTATTGATTTTCATTAATTTGGTGGATTTTTTAAAATAACAACATATCCCTGCGTCTTCTTAACGACTTAACTGATCCTTCCCGATGAGAGTAATTATTTACCATAAATTACTGGTTACTTATGGTATTTTATTTTTTTAATCCTATGTACCGCTGCACGCGATGACCTTTGAGTCACGATTGGATTGCACTATATGTATATATGTATATATCAATTTATTTGATTTCAAAAACTGATAAAATACAAATTACAGTTATAAATATGAATAATTAAGCCACCAAAAAGCTATAAACAGGCTTCAAATTAAAATATATTAATAGGTATAGTAATGTATCATTCAATACCGTATTAAGTAATCTGTGGACCGAACGAAATCAAGTTATTTAAACTTCAAACTTAACCTCCAAACCTCCATAATCTCCTTGAAAGTTTAAAAAAAAAATCAATTGAAATTTTACATAAGAAAAAAAATTATAATAAATGCGATGATATAGTGAATAATGATTCTAGAATATATCTAGATTTATAATATAAAAGTAGAATCATTATTACGTATACCACTAATTTATATCAATATTTATACAGTAGAGAATCCCAAACTGTGGGTCGCGACACAAAATTGGGTCGCAATTATATTTTTGGTGGGTCGCGCTATATTTTTATATTAAAAATAAATATATATTTTTTGTTGTAAGCAACTGGTTCACTAAAAAAAAATAGGTCATTCATTGATATTGTGGGTCGCCAAATTTTAAAAATTCCCAAAATGGGTCGTATAATAAAAAGTTTGGGAACCTCTGTTATACAGCATTATCACATACAGCCAAATTATACATCCATACCATAAATATTAAACTTTAAATATACGTGTTATTACATTTAATGGATGGGAAATGAAGTGATTTTCTTTTTTCTCTAAATTAGATAAATATTTATTTTTTATTAAAGCCTATAACATTCATATAAATTGTATGTAAAAATATAACAGTATTGTATGTACCTATAATAACCAGTAAATATTCTTATTGTATACTTATGACAAAATATGTTATCATCTAAAAAAGTATTAATTAACTTCTTGTACATTAATTTATATTATTTTGTAAATTAAATAATACAAGTATATTTCAAAATGACAAAATTCCAAGAAAAAATAATTTATAAATTATAAAAAAAAATGAAGAATTACATATGAACATTATATATACTGATTATCGTTTAGAAATTTTGTTTTTGTAATTTTGCATAACTTAAACTATTTTTCAAAAGGAATATCCAAACTACGCATTTCATCAAATGGGAAATCATTACCGAGTGCCAGAGAAATTCAAGTGCAGTTGTTCTTATACAAACAAACAAATATTCCCGACATAAATAATCAACTATTGATGCAATGGGGTCAGTTCGTAGCGCACGACGTTTCTATCTTGGAAATTGATGCTAACGGCGAAGGTGATAATGATATAATTATATTACTTATACGCGAATGTTTGCCAATTCGATACTTTATACTGTTATGTTGAAGTTGGTGTAATTCACAATTGTAGAATATATTCAATACACAAACATTCGATTGTTCTTTATTTTCTCAGATTGTTGTTCGTATGAAAATCAGTTATCGATTTCAAAAGCTTGTGAAGCCACTATTAAAATACCAGTGGACGATCCTGTGTATTCAAAGTATAACGAAACGTGCATGAAATTTACTCGTGCAAAAACATCAATCAACTATAGCTGTCCATTACAGTCATCTGAGCCATTGACATTTGTGAGTGCACACGATTTAAATAATATTATTTTCCAACTAAAATGTCAACATAATACGATATTTAAAATTTGGTAATATTAATTACACTCAATGGCATATTTTCAAGGGGGTACCCAGGTCAGACCCCCCCCCCCGGAAAAAAAAAGTTTCAAAAGTCATAAATAACTTGTTACGGAAGTTCAGAGAAAGAGTACATTGATTTATATCATGTGGTTGTAATACTTATATAACAATAAAATTATTAATTCATACCTTATATGTCATATTTTATTATATTATATTACCTATTTTTAGAAAAATATTAATACCCCCCACAAAAATATTGAAAATATACCATTGTTTATAGTAAATTTATATTATATTCTACTAATAAACACGTATGTATATTTAAATATATATATTATTTATGTATAATAATACATTCAAGACGAGAATGTTGTTGCATTTTTCTCTAATCAATGTCAAATTATGTGCATAAATACCATTCCGAACAGTGTTATATACAAATAATATTGTATTTAAAGATGAATGATGCTACACATTACATTGATGGATCTCAAATCTATGGATCTGACGAATACACTGCATCAACTTTGAGATCGTACACCAACGGGACATTGAAGTCAGTCACGAAAGAAGACGACTTTCAGGAATCCTGTTCATATTCGTCCATCGGACCATCATCCGGTAGCAATAAAACGTATTCGCCGAACTCAGGTAAAATTCAGATTTTCAACACATTACATTATGCAATACTCAATATTATAAAATGTGCTGTAGCAAAGTTGTCAAAATTGTCCTACAGGCAACTCGGGTGCCAACTCGAATCTAGGAATGGCGCTCTTTCACGACATGTTTTTAAGATTCCACAACTTTGTAGCGTTGAAATTGAAAAATGCAGTTCCCCTGTGGTCCGACGAAATATTGTACCAAGAATCTCGGAAAATCATCGGTGCGGCCATTCAACACATTACATACTCGCAGTTCTTACCGACCATTCTAGGTATATGACAATTTTGTGTCCCACGTATACATTTATCCAATAAAACGTTTGATACGAAATTATTAAGCGTTTTTCAGGTAAAACATACACGAAAGACAAAGTACTAGCTGAAAACGATGATTACACTGCAACCGTAAACCCGTCGACTTCGCAAGAGTTTTCAGCCGGTGCTTTTCGAGTTCTGCACAGCATTATACCGGCCCAACATAGGTGTGAACCATCAACTATAAAACAATTGTTTTTTTTTCGTAGCTATTCGCTTTGTTATTCGCGTTTACATTTATAACTAGATGTACTGCATAATACGTATACGTGAAATGCATTCCGTTTAGATTCGTCAATTCAAAATACACTACACTGAGGACAGTAAACGTCACCGACTGGACGGATTGTCCGTATCTCTTGCGAAAAAGCTCCAACTTTGATGATCTCCTCAGAGGTTTGTTGTTCACCGAAGGACGCTTAAGCCAACCATCATACAACCCATTGGTAATCGTTCGGATATAACTACGATCAATGTTATTAAATAATTATATACTTCGATGTATTGCAAAACTGTATATCTTGGTAAATTTGTCTTTTATTCGCAGATTTCAAATCTTATGTTTCATCATGAAAATTCGATTGGTGTGGATCTCTTATCATATGATATACAAAGAGGTCGTGATACGGGTCTACCACCGTATAACAAAATTAGAGAATTATGTGGACTACCTGTTGCCAAATCGTTTGCCGACTTGATCGATGTAATGCCTTTAGATGTTAGTCACTGGTGATATTACTCTATTATAATAATTATACACTCAATATATCTCTATCTCTTTCCCAACCTCTCTCCTCGCTCTTTCTCTCTCATTCTCTCATTCTCTTTGACTTTTTATTAATTGACTTTTTAATTCTAGGATATTTACAATTTGGAAAAACTTTACTCCTCCGTGGACGACGTAGACTTCCTTGTGGGTGCTTTATTAGAGATACCAGAAACTGATGCTTTAGTTGGAAATACCACCCGGTGTATTATTGGTGACTTTTTCCGCAGATCACGTGTTGGCGATCGATTTTTCTACAACAGTAAAAAACAACCAAAACAGTTTTCCAACGGTAATATATACGTAATCTATACGTTATTTATATTGATTTTTATTGCGTAATACGACATGGTAAATACACGTAAATACGACACGTAAATACATTTTATACTTGTGAGCTTTTACTTTGTATTTTGATTTCAGATCAACTCGAAGTAATAAAAACAATCAGCCTCAACCACATTATATGTGCAACATCATCTGTAGATAATTTACAAAAACACATTTTTACAAAAGTAGATAACGGGTGAGCATATTCATACAATGTTAAATTGTATAGTTACTAACTATAAGAGTACAGATTTTAAAGCAATAAAAAACTAAAAAAAAAAAAACACTAAAAAAAAATCAACAAAATTGTGTAAATCTTCTAAAAAAGCTTAAAAAAAGCATTTTCAAGATAAATTAATCTAATATATACTTAACTGTATGTGACAAACTGAATACACAGAGAAAGGTTGTCAAGAAATTATTGAACAAGATTTGGAACACATTATATAATATAAAAATAAATAATAACATTTCAAATATATTTATTTAGAACACATTTTGAAAAAAATGTAACTTAAAAGCAAAAAAAATTACCCAAAATATCCAAAAAAACAATAATATTCAAAAAACACAAAAAAAGCAAAATAAAATGTCATACATTTTATTCAAAGTAGTATAAATCGAATTTGTAGCTGACATAGCTTCGTTTTAGAGCAATAAAAAAATAAAGCAAATGTCGTCTAAATCCGTACTCTATTAATTATACGTAATACATTATATTATGATCATAATATAAACTTTTCATAAAAAATATTATTCTACTTATTCATACTTTAATACTCCAAAAATATTTTAATCATAAAATTAATTTAAAAATATGCTTAATTATTTAGATGGTATTCTTCTATGAAATGGACATGCAATGAAAAATATACAATAGATTTCAAACCCTGGGAAAATTTTTATTAAAATGCATTGAAATCAACTATTTTGTTGATTATATTCTGAAGATACAGACGAGGTATTAATTATAAAAAATATACATCTAAAGTGGCAATTATTATTGATCTTTGTTTATTTAAAATAATTTAAAATATTATATCCACATGTCTTGTTCCAAAGCAATAAATAAATACACGGCTTTCAGTGTATATTTTCTTTTTTTTTATGTAATTAATCTAATCAGTTAAATGCATTCAAGTATAATTATAAAAATAAGGTGTTAATTTAATCGTATTTATAATCTGTAAATGCCAAGTCTATTTATTGTAAGTACATATAATGTATGTGTGAGTATGTAATGAATTATAACATATGTATGTAGGTACTACATACATAATATGTATCTAACATATCTTCTATATTATATTATGATTCATTACTCAATATTATTTGTAATAATAATAAATCAGTATAATAAATGTAGTGATAATTACGAGTTAATTGAAAAAGTTTAGTTATATTTTATAAATACGAAAGTGGTTTCTTTTTATATTTATTTAAACAGGTTATACAAAGAATTTTTAGCAAATTCAATGGCCGCAGGTTATCCAGAATTCTTGGGATACTCATATTTGATATTTTAGATGCAATTTAATTTATAGTTATAACTAATATCAACAACAAATAATTATTTAAAAAAAGTTCGTTTAAAACTAAACTCGAGTACTGTAGTATAAATTAAAACGATTTAAGAGTAAAATTACCTATAATCAAATTGATAGAAAACAACATTTTTGAGGACCCACGTAGCATTTTCACGATAAGTGTGCTATTAAGAGAGATATTTAAAGAAAAAAAAACATGTATATCTATATTTTTAAACAGCTGTGATTCCTTTAAAAGAACATATTTAATAAAAAAGGCTACGTAAGGCCATCAGAAATGTCATTATCTACAAATATTATAAGAATTAACTTTCTCGTAGCACCAATCTTAAATAAGTGAGAGCGGTTTTGAGTGAAAAATACGAAAAATTAATGGTATAATGTCCTCTTAATAAGCGCGGCGCGGCGTTAAATTAACAATAGTTTTAAAAAATTCACAGTAAGTACAATGACCCCTTTGGACCCCTCTGCGGGCGCCCTTGCGCACAGGGTGAACATGTTAGCATACATGAGCATTTAGATTAATTTCGTTCGATCATGTTTACAGAATTACATTTAAACTATTGATACTGCATTATCGAACTTTGTAAAAATTGTAAAAATCATTATTTATCAATTTATTATCATACATATTTAACATATAATATATTATCATTTTAATTTCATAAAACCAATTCAAACATTGCATACTTAATTTTAATTACTATTAATACAATTAATAACTATTAGTTCAAAGACAATACATTCAATCTAACCCAAAAAAGGTAAATTTTAAAAAAAGAGGCAGTTCAAATTGGATAAAAATCTTAGGTTGTCCGTGTTTCATCAATATTGTCCATTTGTTTTCTAGTGCAATATCTTTGAACATAGGATGATGGTCATGAATTAGACTGCAAAGTTTTAATGTAATTTATATAGTTTTTAATCGGCTCCGATTGATGCGAGCTATAAAAAAAAGAAACCGGTTCCTTCATAGTAACAAACGGCCGTCGAAGTGCCGAAAAACGGAAAAACGACAGTTTCTATTTGAAATGTGGACAGACGTGCATGCATTTTAACTATGCTGTGACATTGGACATTGATTCCTGTCCCCTGACACCAACTGGCGCATTCATAATATATTCTAATATCATTATTAGCGTTATGGAACAAATACAATTTTAGAACCGTCAAAGTTTACGAATAAATAAATGTTAATAACAAACATTGGGACTGTCCCGAGGGAAAAGGACTCAGAGATTTGCACCGTAAATATATGTATATAAATATATATATATATACCTTTCTAATTTATGGATTCCCAATAAAAAAACTTTTAAAAAGTACCTATTGCCTTTGTACCTGTTTTATAACCAATACTTGGCGGCTGATTTCAAGATTCTTTTAATTTTTATAATACATAATAGTATAATATAATATTAATATAATGTAATATAATATTTTATGTATGTATAATTTATATGTATTGAATATTTGAATATTTAGATATTATTTTCTTATTCTAAGTATAAATTTATATTGTAACAAAACAACAAAACAGGAACAAATATAATAGCATTGATTATAAATGGACTTTTACCATTTGCATATTTTTATAAAAAAAATTATTAAAATAGCAGAGTTAGACAGAAATAATGTTTATGATGTGAGAAATCTGTAGCCTAAATTTAATTATATATTTGCATATTTTAACAGTAGGTATATAGTTTAAAGTGCTATAAAAAGTCATATTATATCATACCTAATCGTATATGCTACGTATTTATACATTCAGTGATTTTCAAAGTATAAAAATTTGTTTTTAAATAATCACCAAAGGTGTACGTTTGAAAACATATGAAAACGTCTAAGGCCGGGTTCACATTGGCAAGCGATAAGCGTCAGTGACGGGTGACGTGCGACAAGCGATACGCGATGAGTGACAAATGTGTTTATATTCATTAGCGATGTATATCATTAAAATACAAAAATATTTTACCATTTACTAAAATGTCACCAACTAAAATAGTTCAGCAATGTTATTAGAAAACCCAATGCTACATAGATATTATTTAAATAAAAAAAAAAAAATCACGTCAAGCAGTTCATAAGATGAACCAGTGTCGTGGTACTTATGGTGAATTCCATCATGTGTATAAAGTTTTAAGTCAACACCTAACAGGGGCGGCTCCAAGGGGGGAGGGGACTACCCCCCCAAGCCCGTACCGTATTTATAAAAAAATTTATATTATTAACAAAAAATGCATATTATAATATGGACTATTATACGACACGCACAAGTATGTAGATAGAGCCAGAGAAGTGTATACGATGTACCAGCTATCTATATACTATGAAGAACCAATAAGGTTATAAATAAACTATATTAATATATAATTTACTATGGTTTGATCATTGATTATAGAATAGATCTATTCTATTCTATAATCAATGCTATGATATTATTATTTTATAATGTTCAAAAAATGATTTAGTAAAATTATAATTTGCCCCCCCTAACCAAGGCTCTGGAGCCGCCCCTGACACCTAAGTCATTTTTTTAAGTTTTTAAGAATGTCTATTGAAACATTTTTTTTGGGCTTTTTAGTGAGTAAAATAATGAATCGCATAACTAAAAAGACAACCAATTTTAAAAAACCTATATCAGCCACAGAAAGAACATACGTAACATTAAGGTAAGTGAATTTATTTTGTTTACAAACAAAAAGTATTTTATAAATATACGTAAAATAAATATATATATATATAAAAAAATATGTTATAAAAAAAAGTAAAATATTATATTTACGTAATAATAATATTATTTTGTACAGCGACATTTGGTAAACCGATATTACCAAGTATTTAACACCACCATCCTAGTTTATCATCCAATTTATTTTTGTTATGAAATGCACAAAATATTTTTGTTTTTTACACAATAAATACAGTTTATTAGATATAGCTTATACGACTTTTCATTGATTTTAATGAGGATAACATTTAAGCACTTTGTTCAGATATTACCTATAGTTAATATTTCAAAAAAATGATTTTATTTTATAATAACTTATACTAAATTATATTAAACTGTATTGTAGTATGCACTCTATACGGAAAAGTATTATATATTCATCATTTATTAAAATAGTGAGAAATTATTAAAAAAATATCTAATGTATAATATCATATATTATAGTATGTGCTATTAGATTTCATTAAAAATCATGTGAAAATATAAATGATAATTATATATTAATATGAAAAATATTACACTAATATCGCTCAGGAATGACAAAATAATAAACATGTTTAATACCAATCGTATCGCTCGCCGCAATCGCGACCAATAAAAACACCTCAATATTAAACTGTATTTTTAATATTTCACACATCGCCCATCACTGTCGCTTATCGTTTGCCAATGTGAACCCGGTCTAATAGTACACTGCAATTTTCAAGGTAAAAAATTAGTAAAGAATTTAAATAATTTGAATTGGTTGTAAACTCATTATTCTTTTTTGTACTTTAAGTCTAAAATTAAGCATTGCATTTTATCACTTACTCTCAAATTAATTAATACACAATTTTTTACGTAAATACCGTTAACAATAATAAAAAAAATATTTATAAGTAAGGTATATATGTCTATTTTTCAGCAAAGTAAAAAAATGTCAAAGCATATTTGGTTTTTTCTTAAAGTACATTTAGGTTTTATTTAGAGATAAAAGTTCCTAAGCCTAATTATAAATATTATAATCAATAGCAGATATATCTAAAGAGAGAAAATAGAGGTGTTTAGGGAAATAAAAGTATTTTATCATAGTAAGATTATCAGTATTTTTTTTTACATAACAAATTACAAAGCTTGTATAATACCTATTTATAGAACATGGAAAAGTTTAAGGACCTCTGCTCCAGCTTGGATGACGTTGATTTCATTGCTGATACTTGATGCACTGACATGTATCACCATACAGGATGCCCAGATTAGTCACACGTCAAGATTTATCATAACCAGTAGTTTTTATCGGTATAAAATTGTAGACCTACTTTTTATGACGTTCAAAAACAACCAGGAAGTTCCACCACCAGTATATGTTTGTAATGTGTGACATCAGTGGCGTATTTGAGGGGGGGCGATGGGGGCAATCGCCCCCCCCCCCCGAGAATTTTTAGACCAGGAAAATTTTATATAACTAATGGGTATAGAGTATTTGAGTATTTCATTAAAAAACAAAAATTCCGAAAAATTGTGTTGATGATAACAAATTATTGGTAAAAATCACGGTTATCTAGATAACCATGGTAAAAATGTACATACATTTTTCTTTGTGGTACACATGTCGTATATATGTATTTATATATTTACATTGCTTAAAACTAAGGACTTGTTCTTTTTCTTAAATTACATTAAAAACAAACTTATAATTCATCTCTTTGCTTATTTTTGTTGCTTTTTTTTGTTAGATTGAAAACATGGTTAAGATCCAAAATGAGGCAAGAACGCTTGACTGGTTTGGCTTTGCTAAAAATACATCATACTATATCAATAGATAATGTTATAAATAGATTTGCTAATAAAAAAAATAGAAATATAGATTTTGTTTTATTAATAATGTTGCTTAATATGTTGATTTTTTTATCATATTTGTTTAACTTATTACTTTATAGGTTATACAGGTGCAATATAAAATTCATTATGTCTTGGTAAGTTTGTGTGAATAGTTGGGTAAACTCTTTTTAAATTCGCCCCCACTAACATGAACTCTCAAATATAGAAATTAAATTTATTAAAATTTATTAAATACAATTTTGAAAAAAAATATTGGTTTACTACTATATTGAAGGTTTTTGGTGTAAAAAATTAGTATTAAATAACACTAAATACAAAATAAAAATAAATTAAATTAAAAGATTTGTTTATTCCTATGATTTACTGACTGAGTGTAATCCAAAGTTAAATGTTTTATTTTAGATTCTGAACGGAGTGATGGAATCTATTGGTTTTACAATGATGTGTGATTTTTTTTATTTTTTTATTTTTGTGTCTGACGACACCTTTTTTGACAGTAAAAATGCTTCGATTTGCTTAAACAGCAACTTTTCTGAAAAGAAAGTGAATTTAGATGGTACTTTGGCAAGTCAAAAATCCAACTTTTTCATTACTTTTTAAAAAAATCGAAAAAACGATAAAAAATTATGTAAAAATGGGAAATTTTACGCAAAATCACGTTTTTACAAATTATATTTTTTTTAAATGCTCTAACTCAAAAACAAAAAATCGCAATAACTTGAAATATTCACCAAATCTTTATATTGGCGTTCTCTATACATGGTTAAGTTTTCAAAGTATTTTGACATATTTGACTTATTTATAGACAATTTAAATTTTCGATTTTTGTAAAATTTTTGTTTTTAAACATCTATAAAATTTAATTGGTTGACCGAAAACTCTTGAAAATTTAATACAATGTTAATAATAAGTTAAACTTGTCGTAACTAATATACTAATAAAAAATATTGGTGATCGGTTAACTCAAATTTGTTTAAAATGTGTAAAAATCACGATAATTTGCAAGTTATTTTGTAGTTAAAAATTCATAAAATTTTTTCTGTTCCTACTTAAGGGTCAAAATTTTAACACTATGTTGTCCATTAGCTAATCTTCAAAAATTTTTAAAGCAAATTCTACCAAACTTAAAAGAAAAAATTGTATGACAAAAATTGTATTTTTACGAAATTGCATACTATTGCATACAATTTTTTATAAATCACGACTATAGAAACTATATCTATATCTTTTGCCGTGTTATCAATACACCTATGGTGTATATACATATACATTGTATATATCTGTGTTGTTAACAGTGTTTCAAAAACCAAACATAACCTAAAAAATTGTATATATACTATATCGACTGTTAGAAGGCTATTTGACGTAAGCGACCAATTTTTCGAAATTCATTTTTTGTTATTTAGGCGTAAGAGACATTACGATGCATAGATAGCGCTGACTCTGGTATCGATATATTGAATATAATTTATTTTATCGATGTTTAAGTGTACTTCGTAAGCGACAAAAATTGTTAATGGTTATGGCCAAATTATAAATACCAAGGCCGTAAGCACCACTAAATTGGTGTAAGCGACATTCGAAAAAATGTGAAATGTCGTATGCGACATTATTGTTGCTTACGACGCGACGTTTTACACGTTTTTCCACGTGTTTATCTGATAACGTAATTGGTGATTACGACTACAACGGTGTTTTGAATTCTTGCAATAATGACGTTGTAAGTAGTGTTAACTCTAAATTATCTTATTCAAAGTGTTGTATTTATGAAAGTTCTGAAAAAGTACGTTTGACAAATGTTTTGTTTAGTCAAATTATGAAGGATAAGAGTTTAGATGAATGTAATACAGATTTAAAAAACAATACTGTTGAGGTAGATAGTAATATTTATGAAGAAATAATCGTTGGTCCGAATCAAATAAATTATAATAATTGCTTAACTGACAGTTCCTCAAAAGAGTCTTCTGAAATAAGTCGTGATACAGAAGATTGGTTACCCAAATTGGTATTAACCAAAATAACTTAAATTTATCTTGTAGTAGTAATGAAAATAATTTTGAAAGTAACAGTATTATGGATACGGAAAATATTGTTTATGTAAATAGTTCAAAAGGACCATCACGCCAACTTTTTGAAACTGATAAAATATTATTTAATGAGTTTTGAAACTTCTAGTACTAGTAGTATTTTGGGAGTAGAATGTTTAGAAGATGGAGAAAATCAATTGGAAGAAATTTGTGTTGTTGGAGAAGAGGGAAGAAAAAAAGAAAAGAAGGTCAACAATAGTGTAACTAAACAAGTGCAAAAATTAAATGGTGTAGATAAATTTGTGAAAACAAATTTTTGTATAACTGAATGAATGAGGAAGAATGAAGAGAATGAGGAGACAACTGACAATAGATAGTGATGTGATAGGTGAAGTTGAGAGCTTTAAATATTTAGGATCTTTTGTTCAAAAGGACGGGGGCTCTGACATTGATGTAAAACATAGGATTAAGTGCGGGTGGATGAAATGGAGAGAAGCATCGGGCGTGTTATGCGATAAGAGAATTCCAATTAGGCTGAAAGGTAAATTTTATAAAAGTGTAGTGAGACCAACTATGCTGTATGGTTCAGAGTGTTGGGCGGTTAACAGGAGAATAGAACAAAGTATGAGTGTCGCGGAAATGAGAATGCTTAGATGGTTGAGTGGAGTGACAAGAGAAGATAGAATAAGGAATGAATACGTGAGAGGTAGTGTTAGTGTAGTGCCAATTGTGGACAAGATGAGAGAAAATAGGCTGAGATGGTTTGGGCATGTGATGAAGCGAGAGGAAACGAATGCAGTAAGAGTGGTTATGAAGATGGACGTTGAAGGGAAAAGAGAAAGAGGAAGACCAAAAAAGAGAGGGTTGGAGACTTTGGAGAATGACATGAGGGCTGTCGGTGTGTGCAGAGGAGATGTGATTGACCGAGTAAAGTGGAGGTGTAGGACAAGGGTGGCCGACCCCATATAGTTGGGAGGAAGGCTAAGTAGAAGAAGAAGAAGAAGAAGAAGAAGACATTTTTGTATAACTAAAAAAAAACTGTCAATTCAAATGTCATGAAAAATTTTCTGAAAATGATACACATCATATTTGATAATTTTTGGAAATTAGGAAATAAATCTAGACAACGTGACTTTTTAATTCAATGTGTTAAAAGAACAAGAATCAAAAGCAACAGTAGGCGTTCTAACACCTACAGCTATTTTTATCATACATGGGTGAGAAAAAGCAATTTTGTCAGCAATATTTATTAACAACTTTAGATATCAAACAAAAATTTTTACTGTATACTATTAAAAATTCTTCACCAGTTGGTACAGTTTATAAATTAAATGAAATAACAGTTCTTAAACTTCATCAATTTATTAAAAAACTACCTGCTGTTTCTTCTCATTATTGCCGAGCATCGACCACTAAAAAATATTTACCAGCAGAGTTTATGAATATTCTTCGACTTTATGCCATTTATAAAGAATTTTGTAAAACAATTAATGATACACCCGTATCTAAATATTTTTTTAGAAAAGTATTCAAAGAACAATATAATATAGGTTTTCATTTACCTAAAAAGGATAAGTGTCGTACATGTTCTAAATTTGATAATATTAATTTTAATGTAAATAGTTCACAAAATGAATCAATCATAAATCATCAAAAACATGTAAATGACAAAGAAGACTGTAAAGCTATGTTTCTAAAATATCAAAAACCATTAGACAGTACTACATCATTATGTGTCAGCTTTGATCTTCAAAAAGTTTTAAATAAAGACATGTTATTTTGTTATTAATACAATATTGTTATTTTTTTTTTTATTTAAATCATAATTTTATAATTATTAACTACCTAGTCAAGTAGACTGAATAAAAACTAACTATGCAGTATAAATTATGTTTTCATGTAATAAAGGTAATGTAATAGTTTTCATTTTTATTAAAAAAAGTGTTTCCACTTATTGAATTAAGTATTATCTTGAAACATCAATTATTTGATTAGTACTGCTCAAAAATATTGTTACATGGCGTAATAATTTATTATGAGCTATAAAAAAGTGAACTCTATTCACGATTGAATTCGGCGATCAACTTTTGTAGTTTGTACATGGTCTTGGCCTAATTAGATGGTAGATAACAGGCATACACATGGTTGACTCGGTGGGGATGACACACGAGTGTAGGCTGACCACCACCCGACAAAAATTGGTCTTTCCTGAGATTCTTGCTTAACGTGAATAAAGTATGGTTATTTAACTTCAAATATTTAATAGTTTGGCGTAAGCACCTTTTTTTTTTATATGTTTTTAAAATAGGTCGTAAGTGACAAAACTTAAGTTAAAATTAAAAAAAAACAATTTTTATATATTATTATTATACGAGAATAAATATTTGGTATAATTACAAAAAAAAAACGGTAGTTTATAAATATAGAACAACGTGATCTCCCTTAAATTGTTTTTAGGCTCTCCTGAATAATTTGGTTTATGGCGCTTACGTCAAATAGCCTTCATACAGTCGATATGTTAATATAAGCATAGATATTATAAGAATCTTATAATATCTATGAATATAAGGTATTATTATAATAACTACATGCATTATTTTTAAATAATTTAACTATGTCGCTGTATGCAACTGCCAACCCATCCTAATTGAAAAATATGTTTATCGTTTCAAAATAAAATATACTTTTTACAATATTTATAAATAACAATGTATTATATCCTAGACAAACATATTAACTCCGTTCAGAATCGTTATTCGTATACAATGATATCTATCACTGCATTCAAATTTAACAAATCCATTGTAATAATGACCTATCCTATAAACGAGGTGCACTCCACCCCCAACTGTACAGCAGAGCGAGGCCCATCCGGTTCTTTTTTTTATTTTATAGGTATTATTTAAACAGGTCTTGCTTTTTTTATACATATATATTTTCTTATGTAGTACTAACTATATTTTTTATATTATTTTACAAGTATATTATTTTTATATTTTTAATCACAACATTCTAAATTTTATTCATTCAATAAAAAAACATTAATTTTTTGTTTTTTTAAAAAATTAAACAAAATATTTATAGTAAAATTTAAAATTATTTTTGCTATCTTAATTTCTTTTAAGAATAAATTATTATAGAATCAAGTATCACCTATTAATTCATAAGTAGATAACAAAAATCAATGGTATCACATAAACCAAAAATGGACAAACAGCAATCATCAGCCCAAATACAGATATAACTAGCTTAACTAGACTTTTGCATATTTACATAGTAGAATGAAATTAATATATAACAAAAATGTACATTTAGATCTATGAAAATAGTATTTATAATGTAAATATAATAACTACTATTTTATAAACATGTAGATTTTACGTGCTTAGAAAATTATAAAAAAAAAAAAAATCATTATACTTTATATAACATTTTATGTTTATTAACAACATCAATAAGTATAAACAATTTATTAATTTTTTAGCATTTCTAGATTATATATAAAATATCTGTTTCAGTGCAGTTCCAATAATGTTTAAAACATCCCTATGTTAATTTTAAGTAATAATCAATTATAAAATTATCAACAATTATACAATTATTATTAATTATATAATACTATAAATGTGTGTTTACAAATTCTTTATTATTTAGGAATTCTTTTTTTTTTTCTTAATAATGTTTATGGAAAATGGTAGAAAAATTAATTATATATTAATGATTTTATAATAAACATTTTGGCTTTTGTTCCAATAATTTATTCTTTGTACATAAAAAAAAGAAAAAAAACTAAATACAACAAAAATCAAATACGCATATTTTATAAACAAAATACAAATTAAAACATTATGTACAAAATTATTGACCATTCGATAGAATGGTTATGTTATATTCTCAACTTACATTAATTACAATTAATTAATTTTTCTTCTTAGATCAATATCAATGAAAAATAACTTATTTTTTTACTTAATATCACAATTAAAATATAAATTTTAACCATTTAATCACCCAGTGCAGAAAAATAATCTTGATACACTTGAATGTAGTGTTCTTTTTCAGATGGTGTCATTTGACTAATGGCATCTGTCATATTCACTACTTCTGTAATTGGTACACGCCGCCCAGCTACACTAACCAAAGGTACATCTTCATCATCTTCTTCCTCTTCAGAGGTAAGTTCTTCAACTCCTAAAATAATTTATTATTAATTTAAGACATGAGTAAATATTTTTTCAAACCATTTTTTTTTTTTAATGTATCTTAACATTTTCTAACATATTTTGCAGACTGTCAAAAGTCAGACATAACTTTCAAATAGTTTTTACTATGAATTAATAGTTATTAATGAAGTGCTTATTTAGTTTATTAATAATATGTTTATATTTATATTTAATAAAATAGTATAATGATATTAATATTTGTATTTAAAAGTGAATATTAATTAAAATAATAACTACTTTCAGTCTCTTTAGATTATTAAAACTCATGTTATAAAATATATATTGAATATTGTTCAATAAACCAATTAATACAATTTTAATACCTGAACCAATTGATGGTTCTTTTTTCACAGTTTTTGAGAAGTCTTCATCACTTGAATCTGCATCTGGTGCATTTTTCATTCCAGGACCATCTGTTTGACCAGCTCGTTTTTCATGTTGCAGTAAAACAGTCATAATGTCTACATCAGGAGTAAATTCAAGTGATGCTCCTTCGGTACTATCTTTATTGTCCATTTCAACTGAATCCTTTAAAATTATTTTAAAAAAAAACAATTCAAATATACTATAAATTGAACACGATTTAAAAAATGTTTTCTTACTCGAACAGATGTATTTTCCACAACAGTACTTTCTGTTAACCAAATAGGTCGTTCTTTAATAACTGGGCGGTTATCTTGAAGATCTTCTCCAATAGTAACTTCCATTTTAGTATTATTTGCATCCAAATTTCGCATTTTATCAGGACCCCACCGTTCCATACCATTACTTTGTTTACCACCTGATGGCTGTGATGTGTTTGATTCCAATCTATTTCAATACATAACCAATTAAAAAGATAAATATTCACCAAAAAAGTATAATGTACAAACCCAAGAATACGGGTAGGTTCAGGTTCAAGAAGTTCTGGTGCAAGACGTATACCATCAAGTTCACGAAGTATTGAATAAAAAGGTTCCATAACTTCATTGAAGTTAGCCAACATAACACGGGTGTCTTGCTGGGGTAAAACTGAAGTATCTTCTTCGACCAACTCACCACAAAATGTACAATGGAATTCATTACTTTGAAAATCAAATAACATATCTGCCTACAAATTAGAATAATTATTTACAAATAAATTAAATAAAATGACAAGTTTATTATACGTTTTTATGTAAAATTTTAAAATGTTGAATTGAATCCTATATTGTTATAATCTCATGAAACTTGAAATAATAAAATAAAACCTTACCAAGTAGGTATATTATTTGATTTACTGTGAAACCTAAAATAAGAAGACCAAACACAAATAGCTACTTGCCATACTACATTATCTGATAAGAATTTTATGATATTATATATATCTATAGAATTACCTGTATAGAATAGTAGTGCATAACAAATATATTGTCTAAGAAGTAACATAATTTCATAACATTTAATATTAGATAGTAAAATGTAATCCCTTATTATAGTGATAAATTAAAGTGATTAAAGTAATAAATAACTGTAGTTATGTAACTTTTGAAATTAACTATGGGATGTTGTCGTTAATGGATTTGGCTTTTTATTTTAGGCTTTAGGCAATTTACAATAATAATAAAGAAAAATTATTTATCAAAAAAATCAATATTATAAATATCTGTATGCATACTTCTAAATCAGTAAATGTTTTAAAACATTGAACACATTTGAAACTGGCTCGACTAGTTGCATTACGTTCCTGTGTTTCCATTTTTTTCCGCATGCAATCTAATTTATACTTTACCATGTTTACAAAAGACTAAAATAAAATAACCAATAATAACTTATGCATCATTTTAATCAATATATTTTAAAGACATTTTACCTTATAATTTATGAAATAATAATTAACTTTTTGTGCTTTACTATCGGCTCCTGTTTCCATTCGTAACCGAGTTTGTAAAAACTTTTCACTTCTTAGTATAGATATACGTTGTCTAAGCATTTTTCTTTCAAATTTTAATAATTCACACATGTCATCTTCTTTCATACAGGGATTTCTAACCAATATATCAATTATAAGTGCATCTTCAATAGTATAGAAACCCCTCACAACTAACCGTGCAAGCCGCTTTAGGCTTGTCGGCACTTCCATAACCACTTCTATCGCTGCCATTTCTAAAACAGATAACAATGATTATATTTAATGAGATAATTTTCAATTTTATAATAATCATATTACAAAATAAGTTAACATAATATTATTTAAAAGAATAATAAGAAATTATTAAATACTGAAATCAAAACATTCCTGATTTAGTATTATTTACATAAAAGAAACAAATTAAATGTTAAATATTAAATAAAATTATAACATACGCCAAAAATGTATGGATAATTTATAATTAAAACACTTACTGGTTACTTAGTTGAATTTTATTGTTATTTTTCTTTTTAAGTAATAAACAGTATTATTCAATTCAAAACTCATATGTTTTTTCAACGGTAATAATTACTGTGATCTGTAAAAAACATGAACATTTATATGAAATTATGAGTAGATAACACGAACTTAGATAATAAAAAGGACCTCAACAAGCATTGATAACGAAAAGTTAATGATAATGAAAAGTAGTGGTTCTCAAACTTTTTTGTTCGTGAAGCTCTCTAATTCATTAAATTATGTAATAATGTTTAAAATTTCCTTTAACAAGGCAAAATTATCAATTTAATGTTGAGAAAAACGCACAGCCCAAAATTTAATTTTTTTTTTCTTAAGAGCTCGGACTTAGTCATTTTCTATGAAAACTGTTATTTTATTTTGTATTGTTTAATTCACTTTATGAAAATATCAGCCAAGTAATAAAGTCGAAATAACTAAATCTTGTCAGTAAGGCTGAGTTGTAAATAAAATGAGTGTTCGGTGAAAATAATGTACTATTCATTGCGCAATTCATGTAATTCTACCAGTGTTTTTCCTCTATAAGAGAGAAATATTATAATATTTGAATTTAATTCAGATATGCCTACGAAGCTTAGAGTTTCGCATAGCACAGTTTGAGAGCCGATGCTCAAAAGTATGTTCGGTGGTTGTTTTACGAGGAACAGGAGATTTCACTTCTCAGATAATGCTATCTAGGTGAAATATTTTTCCGCAGCTTTTTTTATATAGCTAAAAACAGTATTTTCTGCTCTTAAATTTATTAATAACTCAATCAATGACTCATTTACTAGTTTCAAATTTATGAAACAATCAGCTGGTTGAAATTATAATCAGGATCAAGCAGCTGTAACTTATTTATTAATGAGATATGAAAATATTAACGTAAAAAAAGCTATAATAATTACAATTTATAGGCAATACAATTCCTAGATAACCGAAAAGATCATAACTATCGTTGAACAAACTGTTTTATCATCTGAATTGACTATTAATATCTATGCTGATTGCTAATGCTTAATTATTGAAAAATTATCTCATCTTAATAACAATATAGAAAGAGCAATACATCCATTAAAAACTTAAATATTTGTGTTTTGATCTGTGGTAACTGATATCCCAGGTTTGCAAATATGTATAAACTTTAAATGTAAAACTAAGTATTTTAAAAAGATTGTGAACATTTTGCTAATTATACATATTACGGATAATAATTTTTTACTAAATCTAACCATAGTACGATATCAGTCAGGCTGCCCATGAATTGTCCCTTCAAACATAATAAGCAGTTTGAATTGTGTAAAATTAATTAAAAAAATTATAACCAAATACGAGTAGTAGCTATGGTAAAGTGAAATAAAAAGTATATTATTAATATTATACAATATAATATTATTTTATATTATATTATTAAACTTTAACACTTATACGAAGAAAATGTAAAGTAGTGCACTAAAATAAATAAAGTTATTTTAGTAAAAATAAAAATAAATCATTTTAAATTAACTCAGATATTAAATTATTTATTTGTATAGTTCAAATAATGAAAATGAATTTAAGTATTTATTTATTTATTTATTTATTTATATAATTAAACAGGCATAGCCCTATAACAGTTATAAATCGACATAATAACATAATAATAATCATTATAGAACAAATTAATTACAGATAAGAGAAAAGAGAAAATACAGATAATATAATATTAAAACAGAGTAAAATTAATAAATATATATATATATATATATATAAAATAATTAAGGACACTAATAGAATTAACATCTATAAGATATATAATATTAATGCATAATTCACAGGTAATAATTAATAATAAAATAATAAAAAGACTCAATAGAGTTAAAACTAAAAAAATCGACCTGCGTATCATTAGCTAACCTCATAATCCTATTAATAGGAGCATCATTTAAATAATTTGTTTTTTGTAATTTCAAATAAAAAGTGTTAGTGGATCTAGTTTGACATTTTGAGACATATAAATTTAAATAATTTAATATTTCACTAGAATAAATGAAACCATTTAATACTTTATATAGGAATTTTAAATCAATAATATTTTTCCTGATTTTAAGACTATTCATATTTAAAGTATCTAATAACGGCTTATATGGAGTATGACTCTGACGTGGGATATTACATTTGTAAGATAAAAACCGTAGGAAACGATTTTGTATACCTTCAAGGCTTTGGATATGAGTATTAGCAGAAGGAGACCAGATAATTGAATTATATTCTAAGATAGAACGTACCAATGAAAAATATAATATCTTAAGGGTGAAGGAGTTTGTAAAATCTTTACATGTCCTACTAATGAATCCTAGAATAGATGATGATTTTTAGAAATATTAAGATAATGTTTATTGAAATTTAGATTAGAACTAAACGTAATACCTAAATCTAAATTTTCAACCACCCGATTAAGTAAAATATTATCTAAATAATAATTATGAATTACTGGATAACGAGATCTAGAAAAAGTCATTGCTGTACATTTATCGACATTCAACATTAATTTGTTTCTTTTACACCAGATTGATAAACGATTTTAGTCGTTTTGTAACAAAACAGAATCTGAGGATGACTTTATTACTCGAAAAAATTTCACATCATCAGCAAATAGTAATTTATTAGAGTTATCGAAATGTAAATCATTAATAAATAATATAAAAAGTAAAGGAGCTAAATGCGAACCTTGTGGAACGCCAGACGGAATACTAAAAGGACATGAAGTAAAGTTTTTGACTTTGACAATCTGTTTTCTATTTGTTACATATGAGATAAGCCACGATAACATTGGATGACAAATGCCAATAGCAAAAAGTTTTTCAAAAAGATAGGAATGGTTTACTTTATCGAAAGCTTTTGGAAAACAAATTTGTATCCTTTATTACAGTATAATTGTTTATTTTTTTTCACTGAACACTAATTATTTCAAGATTTTTCATTATCAAATTACAGTTGCAAAGTTCTAACCAATGATAGGATTTTACGATTGTACGATTGTACATGTTCGAAGTGAATGTCGCAGTAAAACTGATGCTATCATGTACAACATTTATTTTCAACGATAAATAGCGATAACGTAAAATTCACAGAAGGTTTCAATAATCGAGCTAATCTTCTAGCTTATCATCAAACAAATAGACTTCAACATGTATATTATTCTTGTAAATGCAACTCGGAACAGTCACCGAAAAACCATGGATGCAACTCGGACATGTTGTACAATAACCGCGGACGCAATGCGGTCATCGTGACGAAAATTTTGGTTTTTAGGGACGCAATTCGTATAAAGTTATTCGATGATCCTGTCCATTGATCGACGATGGTTAAATTCAGAATATTTTTTTCCCATGTTTAACATTTTTAATGCATATTTTAAAATATTCTCGTGCATATTTACATACATGTTTTGCCTTTTTTAGCTCCTACAACTTCCGAGCCCTAGTTATTAAGTATTTCGGTATTTGTTTCGAGGAGCTTGTGGTTTTTTCTGGTGATATGATATATTCGGCATTCTGTTATTACATGTTTTATGGTGACGTGTACTCCGTATATTGAGAAAATTGAGGGTTCTTTCTCGGACATTAGATGACTGTATGAGATTTTTGTGTGACCAATTCTACATCTTATTAATATTACTTCGTATTTTCTAGGATTTCGATAGGGAATAACCAATGGTCTAAATTTTGTTTTATTTCGTTTAATTTAGTATGAACTTCACGTCTATTTTTGATGCCATGTTTGTTGTAATTTTTTTATGATAATTGTTTATATTTCCTTATACAAAATTATTTTTGTATGCTATGAAAGTGAAGAGTTGATTGCGGTTTTAGCTGTGAGGTCAACGTGTTCGTTTTCTTTTATGTCCAAATGTCCGGGTATCCAAACTAATTTTTTTTCAATTGTTATTATTTTGTAAGGTTTACAAATTACAATACATCTTATAATTTGGATATCACTAATTTTAAGTAAAAGACAATTGAAAATAGAATCTATTAATACTAGTATATTACAATGAATATAACTAATAAATCAATTCAATGTTTATTATTTTTTTGTTATATAGAATTAATAATAATATTAATAAACTAATAGGTAATATACTTAATAACAATTATTATTATATCAGTGGTTCTTACATTGTGCTCCGTGAAGCCCTGGGGCTCCGTGAACACATTTGAATTAAGTACAGATATTATTATTCGTTAAATTGTTACTAGTTATATTTATATTTTATATAGTTTGTATATTAAACTATATTATTTAGACAGTATCGTCTAAAAAGTTGATGGAAATATTGACGATTTTGATGAAATTTACGACAAAATAGTGCAAAATTTAAATGAAATACCATATTTTCCAGCAAGTAGAGATATAAAATATAAGCAAAACAAAAAAAAATTGGGTTAAAATCCATTTTTAATAAAAAAAAATAAACCAAAATAAATCTCTACGACTTGATCGGTATGTGCCTATCGACATACGAAGTTCCGAGTTGTGGATAATATCAAGTTTTTTTGTTAAAGATTTATTTGCGATTTTCCACATTAACAATCCGTTGATTATCTGATTAATTATCTTAATATATTTGTTAATATTAATTTTTGAAACTATCAGGGATTTGTAAATTTTCGTCAGAGCATGCATTTTAGATTCCTACGATGTGGTGACTAGGATATTAAGGCTTTGGAGTATTTGATTTTTAAGCCAAATGATAAGATGCAACTGGGCAAATTTTATCTATACTTAAAAGGTTCTTGTTTTTATAAAATATATATATATAAAAGTCAACGTCTGTAAGTTGTGTGTTAATAACTCCAGAACTACTGCACCGATCGTCCTGAAATTTTGCACAGTGCTTGCTCACGTGCCTCCGAAGGTTATATTTTATCAAAGTAATTGATAGCCTACTCCCCCACCTACACCCCCGCTACCAATCGCAAAATGTGTTGGTTATCGAACTCCTCCCAAACAACTTGACCGATTTTCATGAAATTGTTTGTGTATATTTGGTAGGTCTGAGAGTAGGTTTAAGGATAATTTAAAAAGGGCATTGGCAACCCCCGGGAGGTGTTCAAACAGGCATTTTGAGATTAACGATAGAAATTTTTGTTTATAAATGGTTGCTATGGGGGTTATAAGATTTGAGAATAATATTTATTTATTAGTGGTTACCATTGATAATACAAAATATAAAATTAATATAATAACTATTTGGTGTTTTGTTATTTGTTAATTGGCTCTCATGATTACTTGGCTCCCATGATCTTGGCTCCCATGGCTGAATTGCACTTACTGCAGTGAGTTACACCAAAAAGAAGTTGAACAATCATTATTTTTTTGTGAATTTTTCTGGCCACGAAGTGCAGAGGATTAGCTATATTATATATAAATTAATGTTTGTGTGCAGATCTATGGGAAGGAGATAGGCTAATTTAAAAAAGGTTAAATTTGGTTTTTTTTATTCATCGGATTTTAGTACGTTAAGGTTAGGTTAGGATTATGTATTAATTGATTATATTAATCCACCGTATTATGTCAAACTTGGTATAGCTTTGATACTTTATTAGAGTTAAATCATACACTTACGCACAAACAGCACTAGGTTCGCGATCTACCGAAGGTAGATTGCCTACCTGATAATATACTGCTGCAAATCAGAATTTTTATTTCGGGCAACAGAAAACTTAAGATAAATCTAGAACATCATTCATCGAAAATTAAATAACGAATTGATCAAAGTTTGAGTCATATACAGTTGGTATATTTAACGAGCAACGAAGTGCACGGGATCAGCTAATTATTAATAAAATCGAACATTTGATTTGGACTCATGAATTTAATGTAATATATGCAGTTTTCATATTGTGTCGTAAACCTTTTTTATGTCTAAACTTATCACACCTAATTATTGATTTTCAGAGAGTGTATTTTTTATTTCTATGTATATTTTGACTAAAGAGTTCAAATGTACTTCATACGTACCTATATTTTTTTGGAATCCATATTGTTCAGATGAGAAATAATATTTTTTTTAAGAATCATAATAATAATTTCATTATTTTTTCTAGGAGTTTACATAAGATGTTTAAAAATCCAATTAAGTGGTATTTTTCAAAGGAGAATCTCTTTTTTCCTGGTTTATTTATGGGTATAACAATCCTGTTCCTCCAATACTGTGAAAATACGTTGTGGTTCTAGATAATTATGTATATTTTTAATAAAACTTATACATAATTATCTAGATCCACAACGTATTTTCACAGTATTGGAGGAACATTTTTAATAAAACTTGAAATATGTCTTAAGAGAAATATTGAATGAAGCTATTTATAGGAGACATTGTTATATTCAGGCTCGTATTTCAACTTTTGCGCCCTAGGTTTACCATTTTCCGCCCCCCCCCCAACCCCACTAAATTAATTATTTCCAAAAAAAAATTATTATTGATAAAGATAGATACAATATTAGTATATTAAACCGGGCAACAGCGGTGTCCGGCCACTCCCCCTAAATAGATCAATATTTAGCCGCTCGGGGCAAATTTCCCCATTGACCCCCTTCCCTCCCTAATACGGCCCTGGTTATATTATATTAATGATTTATTATTAGAAATCTAAAAATATAATAACTTAAATGTCCTTGATTCCAGTATTGGTGTAGCGCCAATTGTGGACAAGATAGAGAAAATAGGCTGAGATGGTTTGGGCATGTGATGAGGCGAGAGGAAACGAATGCAGTAAGAGTGGTTATGAAGATGGACGTTGAAGGGAAAAGAGGAAGAGGAAGACCAAAAAAGAGATGGTTGGAGACTTTGGAGAATGACATGAGGGCTGTCGGTGTGTGCAGAGAAGATGTGATTGACCGAGTAAAGTGGAGGTGTAGGACAAGGGTGGCCGACCCCAAATAGTTGGGAGGAAGGCGAGGCAAAAGAAGAAGAAGAAGAAGAAGAAGAAGAAGAAATGTCCTTGATTCCTCAAAATTGTCTCAAATTGTTATTAAACAACTAAAACTTATTAAGGTTATCAAAACAACATTTTTGGACTGTTTTGATTTATAAGCTTTGAATGTTTCAGCATTAATTAAGTGTACAATCAATAGTATAGCTATGAAGATACAATAGCTTTATTTATTTTATCTGTATCATAGAGTTACTGATATTCATTTTCTTTTAGGATATACATTAAACACTTTGAACATTTGAACACTTCGCAGTTTAGACCCCAATGATAATCCTCTCTTCTCACTGAGGTTTTTAGTAATTATTACTGTTTCAGTTGTTACTCTTCTGTGACTCTAGAATCTATTATTGCAAAGCTCACTTCTACAAATACCTTCATTGTTCTCAATTCCAGTATTACCTATTTATTAAAATGTATTAGTAAGCTACCTAAAACTTCTACAATTTTCTTTTGAATATTACCCTTCTTTTCTCATAACTAAAAATATCTTGTCGTTTGTATTATTTTTTTTATTAACTTTTCCTCATTTAGTTTATTTTCCACATTTGTTCCTTTTTAACCGTCTTTAAATCTTTTTTATCACTGAATATATGCTTTGAATATTGATCAGTATATTATAATATAATAAAGATAACTTTGCATCATACTATTTTGAATACAAAGCTCTCCAAAAATCTCTCTAATTCAATTTTAATAATTTTAATTGAAAATGTTTAACAAATTATTTTTATTGAAATAAATATAATCTTAATACTTTTTTTATCAAACTTATATGTATTTATAAAATGTATACATAGGCATAATATTAATTTTAATGGTTTTGATTTACATTTTTTAAAGTAATAATACCAATATAGATAAATTAATTTATCTATTCTGAATTATTGATTTATAAAATGCTTCAACTAAATATTAACATATAAAATTGATGATCACGATCTAATTATATAATATTAACTAACTATGTTACATGTACTTAAATTATATTATGTTTAAAATATTTTCACTTTTGAGTTTAAAATCACTGTGCGTTTTATATAATGTACAGTTCTCTTAATCGTTGTAATTACATAAAATGTACAGGATCACATTTTACAGTATTTTATATTATGTGTGGGACTAAACTAACTTCAAAAATTTAAAATACAATCAACAAGCAATTATAAGTAATTATTGACATAGTTATTGTAAGGCGTTTCGTGTAATAATAAATAGATATTGTAAAAATCCAATAGGTACATAGTCTACAAAAACAATACATAAAATAATTTATTCAACTATTACTACAATGGTTTAACAATAATAATATATTAAACGATGATATTAGCGTACTAAAAACGTCTTTCATTCAAGTTGCTGAACATTATTATTAAGTATTAATATTTTCAATCTAAATTTAATTTTCAAATTTCTATAAGTGTATATTATTAAATCATTTTAATTGTTATTGTTAATAGTTAATAACTTATTGGTGTTCGGAGTCACGCAGAAAATAATGTTGAGCAAAAATATTATCAAAGACAAAAGCTACATATATTAAAAATGTTAAAAATCCGACCATCAATGAAAGATGTAAATTTTTTTCTATGACATAGAAACTTGTTGTTAAATTAAATCTCTATAAATGCTTATCATATAGGTACTAACAATTATAAAATGGTTACATATAGTATATCATATAGGTATATTAAGTGAGTATTTTGGATACTTAATATATATCGTTAACAAACGATATGTTGTTATAAAATAGAAATAGAAGCTATCTATATTTAACATACAAAACGTTAAATATTATTTGAAGATTAGATGTAGGAATAATTCATAATAAATAAGATATAGTAATTAAGGTATGATAATGATAGAAGATAAGTATGAAAAAATCTTAAAAATAATTAGTTGGAATAAAATAGTGTTATTTAACACGAACTCATTGATAGTACACACGTATTCATATCATCGTTAATGTTCGTGTTATAATATTATTCAGGATAGATTCAAATCGTTCGTTAGTTTTCTTGCAATTTTTTAATCATAACTTTCGGATTCCTGTTGGACCAGTTTAAACCTCCTCGGGCTCTTGACGTTGATTGACCCACAATGGTTGTTCAATATCATGCCCCTTTTTGACAAATATTTTTTTATGTAACGGCATACTAGTGCCTGAGGTCTCTGCTGCCATTCGTCCAGCACTTCCTTTGGGTAATGAATCTGTAAAAAATAAATAAATGATTCATATCCTGTTCAAAAGTGCCCCAGAATGTTTTTAACTATGAAACGAAATACACATTATTGTTGCAGGAATTTCATTTTAATTTATAATAATTTATGTCACAGTGACACGGTGAATTTAAAATTACAGAGAGGGAACCTAACCAGCACTATATACCTACTTACAAAAAACTCCTTCCATAACTACGGTTTTTGAAAAATTTTAGAATATAAAGTGTTAGTTACAGTGTATTATATTAAAGTGTGTTATAGAATGTCGAATCTATAATTAATGGTTATAAATGGCACATATTGTTCTATAGTAGACAAAAGTTAAATTTAATTTAATTTATTTTCAGGGGCGCGTGGATCATAAACTACAAGTTGTAGTTTATATACTCATGATCCACGCGCCCCTGAAAATCTAAGAGAAAATTGACTCTCAAATAAGCCCCTGCTACGCCACTGATTTATAATGTACTTACAGTACAATTATGCTAAATTTAACGTCCAATATTCAAATATTCTTAGGTATTCACTAACATTGCATTTATGCTTAATCGTATTAAGTACTATTTACATACTGTGGTCTACAATACAAATTTATAAACTTCTAACTCAAACAATTTTATACACTTGTGAACAGTACCACAACAACATTTCATAAAACACAATATTTAGCAACGATTTCCTTGAACTAGAAGACCGTTTAAATAACTATTTTTCTGTAGGACAATGATGGCGCTGTATTTTAGACTATGGACATTTTTTCATAAAACATTCAAGTGTTTTATTCCTTATCATAATAAATATTTTACACATATTTTCTGCAAAAAAAAATCAACTTAAGTACGCTGATGGTTAAGCAATTTATGAGATGGTTAAACGGCAATCACAAATGTCATAAAATTATTTTAATGTACCTGATCGCCTTTGAGTCTATCCAAGAGCGTGACGCAAACAACGGCGGCTTTGATTCCTGCGTGGTGCGTGAGTGCGGCAAAAGCTAATGATTCCATCTCGATGTTTCTAACACCGTTTGCTTTTAATTTCTCCAAATATTCCATTTTTTCTTCTTCGGTGAAGTCGCAAAAGGCTCCGTCCATACGGCCTTGCCCTATAGAAAATTATTTAAATATCTGTTAACAGTTGTTTTTGCGGATGTATATGTTATGACCATATGACATGTTTTATGAAATATTTTACAACTACAAATATATTGTGTACTTACATATTATTATAACACAAATATTATGGAGGATAGGATATCGTGATTTTCGCTATGCCGGTAGTTAACTAAGTACGGAGTTTAGTAATTAAAAATTTAGAAGTATTCTTTGTTTAACGTATCAAGTGATGCGATAAAAATTGTGAAAGTAGATTTGGTTTCACTATGTAATTCACTTGAGATCTATATCCCTGCATTTTTGATTTTATCCCTTTAAAATTCTAAATCTTAACAAAATTAACTAAAAAATGACATACTTTAAAATGTTTGTTGAACTCAAGATGAAAAAATGAAATAAGGTGGAAAAAGTCTAACTTAATTTGTTCTCCGAAGGATAATCAGATTCCGGAATATCCATGAAATCGCTAAATCAATAATAAAGAAAAAATATAACTAAATTAATCCGTTGGACATGAGTAATAACAAATAAGCAAATTATAATGTTAAAATTTAATTCTAATATATAATAATTTGGCTCCATACAAAAAATTTCTAACAATTATATCATAAATCCTGAATGGTTTCAATAAAAATATTTTTACTTAAATATTTCCACATTGATGCATGGTAAATCTACTAATAATACTTGTACTTTGAAAGCAAATAATTTAAATAATTGTAGCCAATGCATGTATGTAATTTTAAATTTAATTATTATCAAATTTAGCAATTTAGTAAACTGTTGCAAAAAGTAAATTATTGTAAAACTAATAATTTCCTATAAAATCAAATTAAACAAAAGAACTGGATGGGCCTCGCTCTGCTGTACAGTTGGGAGTGGAGTGCAACTCGTTCATAGGATAGGTCATTACAATGGATTTGTTAAATTTGAATTCAATGATAGGTATCATTGTATACGAAAAACGATTCTGAACGGAGACGATATGTTAGTCTAGAATATAATACATTGTTATTTATAAATATTGTAAAAAGTATATTTTATTTTGAAACCAAAAATTTAGAAAAATCGAAAATTTAAATTGTCTATAAATAAGTCAAAATATGTCAAAATACTTTGAAAACTTAATCATTCATAGAAAACGTCAATATAAATATTTGGTGAAAATTTCAAGTGTTTGCGTTATTTGGTTTTTGAGTTAGAGCAAATTCCAAAAACCGATATGATTTGTCAGTCTAGAATATTTTATATTATATTATGTTTTACATGTAATTGTATGTTAATATTTGCTGTTCGAACGCTTATAAAAAAAATTGTGCCTATGGATTTCAGTAATTTTTGAATGACAATAAGAAAAAGTTCAGTGAAATCTTCTATTAAATTTTCATTGATTATAAAAAAAAAAAGAAAAAAAAATGTAAAAAAATCGAATATTTCAAATGCTTATAAGTAACTTAAAAATCATTATAATATTTTGAAAAAAATATGACATAAAGCAAATGTCAATTTTAATAGTTGGTAAAAATTTCAAGTTTCTGTGACTTATACTTTTTGAATTATAACAAATATTAAAAATCGTTTGAGAATAAATCACTATTTTATACAATTTCGTAAAAGTTTAAATTTCTAACGGTCATACAATTTTTTCCTTTAAGTCCGGTAGAAATTTTTTTATAGACTTTTGAAGAGTAGCTTATGTAAAATTTTGAACCTTAAGTATAAATAGAAAAATTTTTATGAATTTTCAACTACAAAATAACTTGCAAATTAACATAGTTTATAAAAATTTGAACTTTATGGACTTATAAAAAATCGATCTCCGATATTTTTTAGTTACGATAAGTATAACTTATAATAAATCTTGTATTTAATTTTCAAGAGTTTTCGGACAGCCAAATAAATTTTATAGCTATTTTAAAAAAAAAAACTTACAGAAATCGAAAATTTAAATTGTCTATAAATAAGTCAAAATAAATCAAAATTTAACCATGTATAGAAAAAGCCTTTTTGTATAATTAATTCTTGTATAGCTTCTCATTAATTGTGATTTGTGTTTTTTTTTTAATTAAGTACCTACCTACAAGTTTAAAATAATATTAAATAATATGCAATACGCATAATTTATTTAAAAACTGGTGTTCATGATAATAAATTACAAATAACACATTAATAATTAATTCTTAATTATTAAGAATAAAAAGTCCTTAAACCAAAAGTAGTATGAGAAGTAAAAATTATATTTTATAACAGTCGAATAAATATTGTTATATTATATTATCACAATGAACAGAAATTAATTGTTATACATTTTATAAATAATACTACAAAGAATTCATAAAGCATTTATAAATAAGTTAGTGGAATGCAAAATTATTATTTGATTCCTTACTTGTAATACGGAAAATCAATATACTCGTACTTGAACATTATATTAAATTTAAATTTAAAGTACCCCATCAATATTTTTCGTATTATCGAGTGTTTGCTTATATTTTTTTCAATATTATTTTTTTGCATACCTACTTGTAAGTGTTTGCTTATCATCGGCATAAAACTATTATAAGAGACTTTTAATAATATAAAAACAATTGTTATCAAACATCCCATGTGTTTAATCAAACAAAATTATATTAACAGTATAAAAGAAAAGAGAAAAAATGAACTGCTTATACTAACCTCAACTATATACTATCTCAATTATTATAACACGGACTCGTTGAAGTGAAAACCATTTCATAGTATGAGAAATGATTAAGGTACTTTTATTTAAATTAATAGTCAGACCTTTTTCACTATTACTTTGTATTTATAAAAACGTTTTACACTATTATATTAAAATAAATATTGAGCTTACCGTTGTGAATAAAATTTTCAATATTTGTTATATCAAACATTTATAATCAAAAACGTATTATTCAAATCCATTTTTCAAGAATTAATGTTGTAAAATTAAAATGTAACCTAACGCATAATAATATTTATTCAATTATTAAATTTTATACTAATAAGAATTAAAATATATATTGTTAAAATTATTACATTTCAAATTCATCAAGTTACGTTCATGTATTAGATATACAATTTATATGTATTATAATATAATTAACCGAAAAGAATAATTTTCACAACTTTGCTCTGAATAATACAACTCAAAATTACGTTATTTGTTCATTAGTATTTAGTAACAGTAAAAAACTTAGAACGTATTTGTAAGTATTTTTTCTTTTATAAACCGATACATCGTTTTATGTTAAAATTATATAAGAACTAAAAATAAAAGAAATAAAAAGATAATATTTTTTAATATTTCCTTTTTAAATAACAAGTTTAACATATTTTTATCATTATTATTTGTTACTGTATTACAACAATATACGTATGAATCATTGAAGCAAACAATGTAAAGTATTAATTGAAGAGAAATGTTACATATTATCTATTTAATAAAATGTCATTACCGTGATATTTTAATTATTATAGAATTTCAAGACTATTATCAGTAATTACTACAGGAATTCTTATTATCACAATTATCACTAAAATAATTACTATGCAGAATGTTCCCACGACATCTAGACTTTTTTTCAGATTATCCAATAACAATGGCATGTTTTTTATATTTCATTATAACTATTACGGTCTAGACATCGTAGGATACTCTGATTCTCGGACTCATATGGGATTTATATACCTTCATAGAAATCACTGGTGCATACGGTTTTTCCAATCATTGTAGGATAAGGGTCATCAGGTTCCGCTAAGGATTTTAATTCCCATTGCAGTTTTTTGTCTAGAATTGAAGATCTTTTCACTAGCTTACCCAGAATTTGCTACAAAAATACACAGATAAATCACTAAAATATGTATTATTAATGCCGAAATTATACATTCTACAATAGAAATCATACAACATAAATTTGTCTACATACTAAGTAGTTATTATGAAATATTACATTTTAGATCACAAAATACGCACCAATTCCAATTGTGGTTGAAGAAAACCATCCACGGCTTCATCGGAGATGATCACAGTCCCGCCTTCCAGCCCGATACCACCACTAGTACCTATCCTAAAGAACACAGGATCCACGACTTTGGCATGAAACATAAGTTTAATGATTTCGTGTAACAGTATTCCCACCGAAGGCATGCCCATTCCGTGCTGTAACAAAAACAATGAATATTGTATAATCACACATAATCAGTTCATTTTTTAACTAGTTAACTAAGCGACACAAATGTCGACCAGTGATTATACTCTGTCGACAGTATTTTGAAAGATTGGGCGAAATAATGCGAAACGAACGTGTAAACTATAATCGTACTATGGTATTATACATTGACTATTTTGAGAAAAACATTTTTTGGCGCTCGGTGAAAATTCCTTATAAAATGCACTGCACATAATGGTTATTTATTATTGATTAAATCGATGTATATACTTACAAACACATTTTATTTGCATATCATTGCTGTCTATAACTAGAACCCGAAAGGAACGGGAAAATATTGCATATGCACACATTGTGCATAATAGTGATTGAGTTTGGAAAATTTAATTAAGATTAACGAATACACATACCTAGCATATAAATTGCATTTTATATATTTGTTAAATATAAGTTGTTTAAAATATAAGTTATAATATGCTCTATTCGAATTCATGGGCTATAATAAAATATTAATATAATATGCTCGAGTAAAATTATGACAATGAAGATAATCATAGGAAAAATATCTGTCCTTCGAGTAAGAAATGTTTTAAGATGGAAACAACGAATCTATTGTATAATTGTTTTATTCTGATAATTATAATAAATCGATACGCGTAAGTATCAATGTATTGGCAAAATACTATTGAATTATTTAATGAGATTGATTTATACTCACGCTTATACATAAGACCGGGCCGACTTTATACATTGAGTATCTGTACGAATATCGACTAATATCCTGCAACTTGGTCCCCGTAGGTATTTTATACGATATTTCCTCCATCAACTTGTATGCGAATTGTTCCATACGTTTTGGAGTGCCACCCATACACACGAACTGAAAGTAAAACAAAAAAAAGCTCTTATTGATTTCTTGTTATATTATGAATAATCTATGCTTTTTTGCTAGACAATATATGAATGAGAACAACACAAATTAAAATATAATTATTACTATTCCAATTAATTGTAATATTTATTTTTGTATATTATTGTAATAATTTTGTAATGTATGGAATAAAATTCTTGAATTTCTATTTATAAATATTAATTTAAAAATAACAGTATTCTATTAAAATATAGAACATATACATATAGTAAGCAGAAAATATGACAAGGGGGATAAATATTTACTTGTAGATGACTTCAAAAATGTACTTCGTGTCCAACAGGTTGAAAGTCGCAGAGAGAACGATTAAAGAAATTCAACTACACATTATTTAAGTTCAAATTTTATAATGATATAGAAAATTTTTTTATGAATCTAAACAAACATTTTTGTAGAAAATAATTGAAAAAAGAACCGGATGGGCCTCGCTCTGCTGTACAGTTGGGGGTGCAGTGAACCTCGTTTATAGGATAGGTCATTATTACAATAGATTTGTTAAATTTGAATGCAATGATAGATATCATTGTATACGAATAACGATTCTGAACGAAGTTAATATGTTTGTCTAGATTATAATACATTGTTATTTATAAATATTATAAAAAGTATATTTTATTTTGAAATGATAAATATATTTTTCAATTAGGATGGCAGTTGCATACAGCGACATAGTTTGTCAGTCTAGAATATTATACATTATATTATATTTTACATGTAATTTTATGTCAATATTCGCTGTTCAAACGCTTATAAAAAAAATTGTGCCTATGGATTTTACTAATTTTTGAATGACATTCAGAACTACTTCTGTGAAATCTTCTATTACATTATCAAGTATTTTGTACGTGCCAAATTTTTTTTATCACCGATTATAAAAATAAAATGTAAAAAAATCGAATATTTTAAATGCCTATAAGTGGCTTAAAAATCAATATAATATTTTGAAAAAAATATGACATATAGGAAATACCAATCTTAACAGCTGATAGAAATTTCAAATATCTGCGACTTATTTTTTTTGAATTATAACAAATATTTAAAATCGTTTGAGAATAAATTATTAAACTATTTTATGCAATTTCGTAAATATTTAAATTTCAAACAGTCATAAAATGTTTTCCTCTTAGTCCGGTAGAATTTTTTTAAAGATTTTTGAAGAGTAGCTTATAGATAACCTAGTGTTAAAATTTTGAACCTTAAGTAAGAACAGAAAAAATTTTATGAATTATTATCTACAAAATAACTTGCAAATTATCGTGATTTTTACACATTTTATACAAATTTGAGCTTTAAGGGCTTATAAAAAAAAATTTGAGTAAACCGATCACTGATATTTTTTAGTTACAATAAGCTTAATTTATTATAAACCTTGTATTCGAATTCAAGATTTTTCGGTCTGCCAATTAAATTTTATAGATGTTTAAAAACAAAAATTTTACAAAAATCGAAAATTTAAATTATGAATAAATAAGTCAAAATACGTCAAAATACTTTGAAAACTTAACCATGTATAGAAAACGTCAATATAAAGATTTCGTGAAAATTTCAAGTTGTTGCGATTTTTGGTTTTTGAGTTAGAGCATTTTAAAAAAATGTAATTTGTTAAAACGTAATAAATTTTTTTATCGTTTTTTTCGATTTTTTTTAAAAATTATTGAAAATTTAGATTTTAGACTAGCCAAAGTACCATCTACATTCTCTTTCCTTTCAGAAAAGTTGCTACTTAAACAAATCGAAGCATTTTTACTGCCAAAAAAGGTGTCGTCAGACACAAAAAAAAAAAATAAAAAAAACACACATCATTGTAAAACCAATAGATTCCATCACTCCGTTCAGAATCTAAAATTAAATTTGTTCATGAGTTAACTTATAATTTTTAACAATTTTCTGTTCACTTTTAATTTCGTCACTCATTAATTTAATAAATATATTCACAAAAATTTAATTATTTAATTCTATAATAGTTGAACACTTGAATACTTGTCACATTGAAAAATGATTAGTTAAATAGAACTTTATTTGTTATTTTAGATTCTGAACGGAGTGATGGAATCTATTGGTTTTAAAATGATGTGTGTTTTTTTTTTTATTTTTTTTTTTTCAATATTTTTTATTTTTTAAATGCGACAGAAGAACCCTAAAAAAATAACGGAAAAACCAGTTTTCGACACAATCAAATTTTTTATTTTGCTATAACTCAAAAACTAATCGATGTAAATACTTGAAATTTTCACCAAATGTTAAGATTAGCGTTCTCTATACACCTTTAAATTTTCATTGAGCTATTTATAGACAATTGAAATTTTCAATTTTTTTAAGTATTTTTTTTTAAAATAACGATAAAATTTTTTTGGACGGTCAGAAAATCTTGAAAATTTAATACAAGGTTTCTTATAAGTTGTTCCTTAACTGATAAAAAAAAATCTAGTCACAATTTATTTTTATAAGTGCTCAAAGTTCCAATTTATACGAAATATGTAAAAATTGCGAAAATTTGCAAGTTATTTTGTAGATAAAAATTCATAAAATTTTTTCTGTTCATACTTAAGGTTCAAAATTTTAACACTAGGTTATCTATAAGCTACTCTTCAAAAATCTTTAAAAAAATTTCTACCGGACTTAGAGGAACAAATTGTATGACTGTTTGACATTTAAATATTTACGAAATTACATAAAATAGCGATTTATTCTCAAACGATTTTAAATATTTGTTATAATTCAAAAAGTAAAAGTCGCAGATTTTTGAAATTTTTACCAGCTGTTGAGATTAGCATTTCCTTTATGTCATATTTTTTTCAAAATATTATATTGATTTTTAAGCCACTTATAGGCATTTAAAATATTCGATTTTTTTAATCGGTGATATTTGGCTCGTACAAAATACTTGATAATGTAATAGAAGATTCCACAGAAGTAGTTCTTATTGTCATTCAAAAATTATTAAAATCAATATGCACAATTTTTTTTTATAAGTGTTTGAACATCGAATAATGACATCAAATTACATGTAAAATATAATATAATGTATAATATTTTAGACTAACAAACTATGTCACTGTATGCAACTGCCAACCCATCCTAATTGAAAAATATATTTATCGTTTCAAAATAAAATATACTTTTTACAATATTTATAAATAACAATGTATTATATCCTAGACAAACATATTAACTCCGTTCAGAATCGTTATTCGTATACAATGATATCTATCATTGCATTCAAATTTAACAAATCCATTGTAATAATGACCTATCCTATAAACGAGGTGCACTCCACCCCCAACTGTACAGCAGAGCGAGGCCCATCCGGTTCTTTTTCAAAATGAAAATAAACATTTTATTAGCGTTTATGTATAATTACAATAAAATACATAGTGCATAATATAGATTGAAGTGTTTGAATATTTAATAATTAGGGAAAAATTAAGTTAGTATTGAATACTAAAAAATAAAAAAATAAAATTTTATACTAATTGTAATAAATTATTTATATAAAAATGTGCTTGAAAATTTAAAAATGAATTTAAAAGATTCATTCTTGAAGTTACAAACAAATAAAAGCAGACTTATTAAAAGAAATTAGATAATAGATTAGATATTAGATATTAGATATTTGTAGATAATAGATTATAAATGAAGAAAAGAAAATTAGTCACAATACTGGTATTTTTTTTTTTTTGCAATATTAAATTTTTTAAGGATATACATGCATTACAACTTATAATTTTAACTCTTGGTCTTATGTAAATAATATATATTATACTAAGATATTTTTTATGAATTAATTCATACTCATATTAAGGTTTAATTTTGTAAGTAAATTAATTAATTGAATTAAATTCAATTGAGAACTTATACTATGATTAATTAATATTTATTAACAAGAAGTTCAATATTTATTATTGATAATATTTATACGATTATAATTGAAAAACGAACTGTTTTTATGGATACTATAATTTAAATTAGTTGCACATTTAAAGCTGTATTTTTCTAATCAAACATAATTAAGAGACATCAATAGTAATAACAACTGTTCTCGAATGTTCTAATAAATGTTAGTATTTTATTGGTTGTAATTCATTGTAATCTATATATTAAAATGTTTTTATTCGTGAAAGAACAAGATATATATCAACTTAATCAGATCCTATTAATGTGTTTTATAATTTACGTTTAAAAACAAAAAATATTTCAAATGCATCACGCTTTAAATTTATAACAAAAATATAAATTTAATTAAGATAAAAATAACCTTGAACACATTTTTTTTAAAATATTTTCTCATTTTTTTAGATTATAAATTATTGATTATAACTAGTTTATTACCAATGTATATTATATCGATTATTTTACAAATTTACCTACAATTCGAAATCGATAAAATGTTAAGACTATTATTACTAAAAACCTTTCATAAACATGCAATAATCAAAAATGACATGAAACCACTATTAATAAGTATTTATACATTTTTTGTTGTTTTTAATATAAATAGTTCATTTTTTTAAATAAAAAATAATAAATACATTTTACCTTGAGATATAAATTGTAATAAAATGCACACTACGCAAAGAGCTAAATACCGCTATTAGTCTGATGTAAATTTATATCCCAGTACTTTTCAACTTTGAAGGAAGTCGTAAACATACTTTTTTAATAAAATTACTCTGTACAATTGACACTGAATCGTATATATTTAGTACACACCATAGAATAAGTTATTCAATACACACATTAGTTATATGCAAATAATATTGCAATTAAAATGTAATATTTATACGTCGTATCCATTGCGCTATACCTTAACATCTCCGAACATTGCTCTCAGGTCATGGGAACCACTTCCTAAGGCCAAATGATATAGTATATCTTGATCCATGAGGTCAAGATGTGAGTTACGAACCATAACAGTGCTGACATCTTCGTACCTGTAAATGTAAATATAAATAAATATGATGAATAATACTAAAAACATTTTATTTTTTTTATTTTTCATTATTTACCTACAGTAATTGTTCAATGTATTAATGTATTATACATAAATAAATGTATTTTAAGTATGATATGGTTATAGGCCAAAAGATAACACTATAGTATTATTATATTCTATGTTTATTTCTAATAAGTATAGGAATAGAACAAGTGAAAGTTAGTAATGTTTATTATTCTGGTTACTCCACATTACCAAGTAGGCATAAAATTCAACTTTCGCTGGATTTTTTTTTATAAATAATTGTATTCGTATATAATATATTATCTTATTTGCATAAGTATATTCATTAAATATTCCATACAGGAATGTTACACATTTCTACGCGGCTCAAAAACAATCACCCAAAGCATGGTTAGTACTTATTTCCATGTAATACATTTATTTTTATATGTTATACATTTAAATAACGAGAATATTAAAAATAAATATATTTTATTTTAATCATTTTCATTGAAATTTATATTATTTTATTTTTTTAACATTCTAAACTAGTTATAATAAGTACTATAATACTAGTAATAACTACTAGTCAAATAAATCACTATTAATTATGTGCTGTACCGATCAAGTCTGACCAAAAATAAACATTTGGTGCTCGACGAAGTTCGAAACTCGAATTATAAATTAATAAAATACAAACTGAAAACTCAGGATAATTATTAAATTATTCAAATTAAAACTTAAAACATTTTTCAAAATAAAAATAAACTATTAATTCAGAAAATTCAATTTTGTAAAGTAAAGGTAACTGTAATTCATATGAGTTTTACAAATAGATCTATTACACATAAAATTAAAAATAATAACTGATTATAGTTATTCATTCAAATATTTAAGTATAAGCCTTAGTGCTATTTCTATATACAATTATTAAGCTATAAGATAAAATTTAGCTTGTTAAAAAATGGTTCAACTATATTGAAGTTGATAAAATATTTTTCGTAAACAATTGTTTTAAGTTAAGTTTGGGAATTGGTCGATCTCCTTTCATGCTATGATAATGAATATTATACTACAATCGCAAAAACAATAATGCTTAATTTTTTATCTTTTCTAGGTTATCAGGTATATTTACCTGTAGTTGTTTGACAGCAAATCCGTGGCTCGATTGCATATTATTATATAATAATAAAAATACAAAACCTGCTAAATGTGGAATCGACGACCAAGAGTATTTTAGTAAAACAATCGACATAACTCATACAACAACTATAGCCAAAATCGTATAAAACTTTATCGAAAATCGACATGCTATTATATTCATTGAAAATATATAATATAAGTAATACTTTGACTTTTGAGAGAAATATAACTCCAACTAGAGTATTTTTGTTATACATTGTAATCCTTGTTGTACAATATTACAGGCCGAATGTATAAAATGGATGAATTTTATTATATACACTCGTACTTTTATTCATACCAATATAATATGTTTGTACGCATAACATACAAACACACACATATATATATATATATATATATATATATATATATACGTGTAAAGTCACTCTCAAAAGTTCAGCGAAAGATAAAAAAAATAATTGTTACACATTTTTTTTTTTAACATTTTCCGCTCTGAATAAAATAAGCAATACTAATGGAAATCCTTTGTGAATACAAAATATAAAAACTTACATACACTCTTTATGCCATTTCAATCCAATTTTTGACTATATTATAGCATTTTTATGTAATAAAATTTTAATATAATAAGTATATTATATAGTATATTATACTACCCGAATTTCATGCCATAAAAATTGATAAAAATTGATTAATATTGTATTTTATACTTCTCAATTCAATGAAAATATATGATCCATACGTTCTATATAAATAAGTTCAGAAGTTATATACAATAATCATTTTGTACTTGGAGAATTAAAAAAACTTATGAGAAATATATAATAAATAACAGCGTAAGCACTGATAGTTTGAATAAAATCAAATTATCATAAAGTTTTATAAATAATTTAACTACATATTATTTCAAAAATAACATACATGTTACGTATAGGTATATATTAAACTAAAAAAATTATACAAAAAAATACATTTTTGCATTGTTATATATGTATATATAATAAATAATATTGAATGTTATATTTCAGTAAAATGGTTTTTTTGCAATAGTTTTCTCATCAATATTTTGTTAATTTTTAGCAAATATATTAAAAATATCAATATTTTTTTCGAAGTTTTTCAAACTTACAATCTAGTATATATATATATATATATACACAATTTTTTTTTCAATTAGATAAAGAGATTTATAAAAAAATAAGCGCCAAATTGATCAAAGTAAATATACTAACGAAAATAACTACGTAAAAAAAATCTACATGTATGTTTCTAATATCTCTTACAATTTTGTATTTCTATGTATTAGACCGGGTGAATACCTGTGATATTGAAAGTATTGTACTATTTATTATTGTGTACAATGTGCTATAATTATTTACGTTAGCAATAGGATTGGTATGACAACACTTATTTAGGTAATCAACCCATATAATTTATCGTTAATGTAATATAATACTGTAATGATATCTATGACTCCCCTTTTATACAGTAACACAAATATAAGCAGAGCCTCAAATGGAGTAATATATATATTTATAAAGTGTTTCAGTAAAAATTCGAAATATTTTGAGTCAGTAAGTCGGAGACTTTCACAGTATTGATTTTACTCTCCATTGTTATTTTATTTTGGTGTACGTTTCTACGTTGTTTGACACCAAGGGTTAAAAACCTTTGTAGAATTTGTTGCATGAGCGTTTATCAATCAATGAATAGACCATATAGTGTTTATCTTTTTTTTATTTTTAAGATTCGTTTGCTTTAATTTTAAACGCATTTTGAATATTAATGTATACAGTTTAATAAATTCAATAAAATAATTTATACACATTTCTGGTATAAATATGGAAGTAAATATAATCAATTTATCAAAATTATGCATTTTACATATTTAAATTGTTGTGTAATAATTATTCAAATAACTAGTCTTAGATCATTAGCTTTTGTATTTTGTTTTTATTACTTTGTATTCATAATAATTTTTGATTTGAAACGAATTTTATACTTTAATCATTGTAGATTGCACTTTGTGCAAAAAAATGTTATATACATATAAATATAGTATTTTCTACTTTAAATAATCTCATAAAAAGGATAAATATTTTCGAGAACGATTTAATTTTATCACTCTCGTTTACAAACTTTACTTTTTAATCGTTAAAAACCGAAATGATCATGTGATAAAAATGAAAGAAGACTATTAATATTCCAAAGGTATCAATCGTTTACACGCATTGAGCACGCGTTGAACGTGAGGATTTTCAGCATAACAACCGCAGACGCACACAATGAATGGGAAAATGTTTTCAATTGTTGTGTACAATATTTAACATTAAGTGTATGAATACACGTAATATAACATTCGTAGTAACCCTCGTTGCTGTAAGAAATACGTTTCGTATAGTATCTATCACTTTATTATACGCTACGAGTGTATTAACAATATGGTACGAAGTTATTTAATGAAACGATGTGAAAAAAAAACTTACTCGTCATTTTCCTCTTGCTGAAAGAAAGACATGGCTATAATATGCACAGTACAGTTGTCGGTTCGACGAGAATTTCTTCTGGTGCTGGTAGCGGTTTGCTGTTTCGAATCGTTAACTTTTCGCCCCGGCTTTATGGGATTACGTTATTATGTATTTCTCTTGTAGGTACAAACCGATAAATATGTCCACTCTCTGTCTTTCTCTCTCTCTCTCTCTCTCTCTCTCTCTTTCTCTCTCTATCTCTCTCTCTCTCTCTCTCTCTCTTTCTCTCTATCTCTCTTCACCGTCTCGTCTTAATGTTCCCGTCCACACGTCTCTATACTTCCGTGTCCGGCCAAAGTAGTGCACGAAAATCCGATCGCAGCAAGTCGGCTGCAACTGATTGAAAAATAAAAAATAAAAATAATTTACGTCTGTTTGCGTATTGAAATATTATATCAACAGTTGCGCGCGTACGGTCGTACGAACACTGGACGCGACGATAGGCGTGAGTGATCCAGCGGCGGCGCATGCCCCTCGGCGGCGTGCGCGGCGACGACACACACACACGCACACACTCTCTGTATACCACCGCCGCCGTCGACCGACCACCGATCGATGCGAATCACAATACCCTTGCGTGCGCGCCTACACTTATTATCGCGTCTCTATCTCCGTGGCAATAATGAGAAAAAATAAACATTTTTAGAGGGAGGAAAAAAGGATTTATAACGCGCGCAACGAGACCGGGTGCCTATGACATACACACACACACACACACACAAATATGCTCGCACGCACACGTATGCGTTTTATTTTAATTTAGACTATGTGTATTTATAAACACGTGCACGCCAAGCAGAAAACATTTAGATTTAGCACATTATAACGTATACTGCTTAGGTGGTGTACGAAAATGTATACATAAGAGTATACGTGGAGCACGTACACTGGGATTTATACTCGCAGTTAGTAACGGACGTCGTACCGACCATCGCTAGATGGGTCGTTTCAATAAATGTGCCTAGTAGGCACTGCCTACACTATATTTAACTTCATCGTGACACAAGTTTACAAGTCGTAACCATTGACACTAAAACATAATACGTGTACACCTATGTATGATAAACATTTAACATCCAACTTGGTATTACGGTACAGGAAGTTAACATATTTAATAGACGGTTTCGTGTTAAGCTTATTAAAAGGAAAGAGGATGTATTGTTATGTCTTGGCGGCGTTTATGATTTCGAAGTAAATTAATTATGAACAAAAAAATGTTTATACGTGTATATAAAATGTTATCAGTGCTTTATACCCATGAACATTTTTAAATTTTCTTTATATTTGAACGTTTGGAATCAAATTAAATTGTTTTATCATAGCCAATGGTTACAAATTTAACCAAATTAAATTGTTTTATCATAGCCAATGGTTACAAATTTAACCTATTGCGTACTTACAAAATTATACACGAAAAAAATTGTTCATAACATGTTGCATAATAGTGCCTTAGTATGAGTTTTAATTTTTTCTTGCAATGTAGAAGGTTATCAGAATTTTGACAGCAATATAACTATGGTACTGCCTGTTGGTAAAAAATTTTCTCTGTATGACTTCTACTTTAGATCAACATATGGACATAGTAAAAATAAGTAAAGCGGTGACATTAACGGCGGATATGTGATAACTGATAAATGATAAATGATAAAGTCGTGGAGCACACAATTACTACGCATACATGTTTTAGCAAAAAACAAAATTAGTGTTACTTAAACCTCGACTACATTGGACGAGTTTACAAGCTGCTAGTTGGCAAATTCACTATCTGCTAATAAACTCGCCCAGTGTAATCATGTTCACTAGCCAACTAGCAGATTGTTAACTATCTGTGATTAAAGTTGAAAGCTGGGCTACTTTATTCGCTACTTGCTGGCGTTTATGGTTTCAGTGTCTACAAAATGTCGACGGAAATAGTAGCTACGGGTTTCATTATTTTAGCTCATGCTATCAAAAATGAGTTAAAAAAAAAAAAGCAGAAAAGGCAGAGAAATATATGGTGAAACAATGGATAGGCTTCTATGGTATTGCTAGTACACATTAAGAAATTGTATATTACTTGTGTTCCACTTTATTTATCAGTAGTTACACAGAAATGTCGATTAAAAACGTAGTAGTATAATTGAAACGTACCTAATATTTACAACGGCAAACTGCGTCGGGGTAGTACACGAGGTTTTTACTCGCTAGCTAGTTGGCTACTTAGCGAGTAGTACACGTTTTGCGTATAATCATTACAATCGCATTAGCCGACTAGTCCGCTTCTTAAAATAACCAACAAGCAGCTTGTAAATTTACTCAATGTAATCGAGGCTTAATTAATAATTATTAATACACGTCATCATTATCATTACTAGAATTGTTATTATTAATAATTAATAATATACTATGTTTTATATTTTATACATATCGTAAATATTTAAATTTCAAACAGTCATACAATTTTTTCCTCTAAGTACGGTATAAATTTTTTATAAGAATTTTGAAGAGTAGCTTGTAGATAACCTAGTGTTAAAATTTTGAACCTTAAGTATGAACAGAAAAAATTTTATGAATTTTTATCTACAAAATAACTTGCAAATTATCGTGATTATTACATATTCGTATAAATTGGAACTTTGAGCACTTATAAAAAAAATTGTGACTTACGATTTTAGATTTTTTTTTATCAGTTAAGGAACAACTTATAGGAAACCTTGTATTAAATTTCAAGATTTTCTGGCCGCCAAAAAATTTTATCGTTATTTAAAAAAAAAATACTTAAAAAAATTGAAAATTCAATTGTCTATAAATAGCTCAATAAAAGTCAAAATACTTTGAAATTTAACGTGTATAGAGAACGCTAATCTAAACATTTGTGAAAATTTCAAGTATTTACATCGATTAGTTTTGAGTTAATCAAAATAAAAATTTTATTTGTCGAAACTGGTTTTGCTAAAAACTCCCGTTTTTTCCCTTATTTTTAAAGGTTTTTCCGTCGCATTAAAAATATTTAAAATTTTTTACTTTTGACCACCCCAAAGTACAACTAGATTCACTTTCCTTCAGAAAAGTGCTACATAAGCAAATCGAAGCATTTTTACTGCCAAAAAAGGTCGTCAGACACAAAAATATAAAATAAAATAAAAAAATAAAAAAAAAACACACATCATTGTAAAACAATAGATTCCATCCTCCGATCAGAATCTAAATTAAACACACAGCACGATAAATTAATACATTTCTCGTTTCACTTAGAATAATAAAATTATTATCGTCTCGATTGGTCATCTTCTTATATACGAGTAGTGTTGACGTAATTTGTTTTTTCGGTAAACATTTTGAAAGATTTTCTACAAATAATAAGTGCTAAACAGCGCGGAATCCAATGAGGGGGAGGGGTCGAAGGGAGCGTACGCTCCCCAAAATCCCTAAAATATATTTATAATATATTGGGTTTTCGATTATTTTCGTGTTCATTACAACTGCTAATTAGAGTATTATAAAATTACGAAAAATTAAATAATATTATTTTATATTTATTGTATAGTGGCTGCAATTACAGCAATTACAGCAGCTTATTAAACAGTTCCCCTTATATTATATCAACAAAGCTTGAGGGAGAACTTATACTCATAGAAAGTTCTTTATTGTTAAATCCTGAGTTAAAAAATATAAATTCTGCTCATGAAACGTTAAACAATATTGATTCAGATTACTATCCAATATTTACATAATTTAATCAAATTTTAGTTACACTGTCCATTTCTGTTGCAACAGCAGAAAGGAGCTTCTCCTCTTTACGGTAACTTAAAACTTAGTTAAATGCTTGAATGACAGAAGAACGATTAACTGGATTAGCTCTTATGTATATGTTACGGTCAAAGTAGAAAGTCGGCATTGTGCACAATGCCCTATTTTCAAGGGCAAAGTTGGAATAAGTTAACGTTGCCCGGGCATTGTATACAGTGCCCAATTAGATTTGGGCACAGTAGATTAAATATTGAATATTATATAAAAAAAACTAAAAATAAAGATATTAAAAATATTATTAAAAATAAATAAAGTTGCTTTAATATTTTATTTATTTATTATTAAATTACAATTATTATTTATTTACTTTATTTATTACCACATACACCACTATTATGACATTTGGAGTTGCAAAGACGACCAGATCTTTTGCATTTACACGATTGGTCTTACATGTGTATTGCAAGTACACCTATCGTACCCTTGGCCACCCAAACAAGAAGATTTTCTTGCCACTTCTCTTAATGAAATTTGTACTGGTGTACATCATCAGCCTGGATAAACACCTCTTTGCATATTGTGAATTGGTTCCGACTGTAGAGTTGATGTAGTCTACCCTCGTTTGTTCCAATTGCATATAAATTATCTTTTACTATAAAAAAAATATTAATATAAAAATTATTTTATAATTAAAATTATTTAAATTTAATTACCAGAAAGTATAACTCCCAGAATACACCGAAGATCACATCTTGATCACTTATCGTTTAGATTACGGTTCAGTTCGTACTATCGCAGCTGTCACGTTTTCGTGTACGAATAAAATATATAATTATAGTTTTGTAGTGATATTATTACGTATAAATGCAATTTGATATAAAAGTGTGCAGCGCACTGTATAATTCACTTTGCTCACTTGAATCTGGGCAGGGTACACTTTGCCGGGCAATCTAGTACAATGCCCGGTCAGTGTATGACAAATTTGAGTATTAAAATGATCATTCTTACATTGGCCAAAATGTTCGGACATTGTGCACAGTGCCCGGGCATTGTTATACAATGCCGGATTTCCTACTTTGCCCGTAACATATACACATAAATATATTAATATCGACAATAAAAATAACATTGAAAATATAATACATAGGTTTTCTAAAGAAAAACAAAAAGAAAACTCGATTTTGTATTGTAAAAATGTAGGTATTTTTATTTTATAGGTCTACAATTATGCAAATTTATAAAATGATTTTTTTAATTTCTACTAATATTTTGTTATTAATAAAACAAGATTGTTTTGTAAACTATTGTTGTTTATTTTTCTTAGTATACCTTATATTTCAAGTACTTAAAAATAATTACTTGAGAATGTTTTTTTTGATCAATTTTTTATTTTATATTTTCCTGAAGGAATGAGCCAACATAATTTTTGTTGCTTTTATGTATTATTTTACAATTCAGGCAGCTTAGTCGTAAATATAAGAACAATTTATTTTGCGTTCCCTCCGTAAAAAAATTCTGAATCTGCCCCTGGTGCCAAACTGTCAAGACTATTGATCTTTTATATTTCATGCAATGTCTTATATACACATTTAAGAGCTTTATATTAATCGATTATATATCTTATACTTCATCAATGAATGTCACAAAATAAATTAGACCTACATTCATATATATATATGTACATTTCACTTTATTCAATAGATAAAAATTGTTTTTCATTCAAAATATTAATAACCTTTATCACAATTAATTAAAAGTTATATCCATTAAAAACGAATATACGTTATACTCTATGATAATTAATTAATTAAATGAATAATAATTTAGTCCATTGTAAGCTTGATGATACCATGATAGTAATAGTTGTTCTTGTTAGGGATCATTTATCATTACGGTTTTAAAGGGACGCCAACACAGTTTTTGTTGTCTCAGTGTTTCGTAACAATATCCCATATGTCATAAAACCCCTAACTTAAGGAAAAACTGAATTTGAATGTCTCATTTTATTACTCTATGTTTTGAATTAGATAAACATAACTTAATAAGGAAATTAATTAGATGAATAGAATTCTAAAATGCATTAAATACTTCTGTCGGAAGATTTTTAACATAGTTGTAACTAATTAAAACTGTATTTGAAATACTTCATATCTCGTAATTTTTCAAAAAATCACTCATAGAATTCTAAGTGTTTATCCTGTTTCATTTTAAATATGAAGAAGATTAAGATTACATTATTAATATAATTTATTTTTCTCAGCTTCAGAGATTTTTAGATTATTTATAATAATGTTATACATGTGCAATACATATGTTAAACTTTGAAATTTTGAACACTGCATAACGATCAAATTATAATTAATGGTTTGCAGATAAAAATTATTTTATATATTTTTATTTGAAAAGTAAATCATCATGCAAGTATTTGTTGATATAAAGACTATACAAATATATATACATACACATATATATATTATGCAAGTTACTTATAATGAAAACTAAAAAAGTAAATCTAGAATGAAAATAATAATTTATTCGAAAGACGTGTACTTAAAACTATATTCATAATAATTACGATAATTATAATTTATGGTACGTAAAGCATATAATTCGGTAAAATTTAATTATTTGTGAGAAATATTAAATTCACCGAAAAGATAATAATTAAGTCGTAAACGTTAAACAAATTTTAACGAATATCTTACACCATTAGTTTTTGTTTATTATCATTTAACAAACATGTATTAATAAATAAACCAATTTATAATTTTATCGTGATTATAGCATTAATAATTTAAATATTGTACTTTGAATTGAATAAGTTAATAAAATATTAAAATGTGTGTACGTTACGTGCTTTTTCCTTGGCATTTCACTAGATATATTATTTACGAGTGTAATGTCAAAAATACTAATTCACACTTAAATAATGCTGAAAAAGGAATTCAAATTTGCAATACTTTTTTCCTTGTTCTGACGTACCTATCTGTTTTGCAGAGAAATCCAAAATTAATCATTACATACGTTTTTAACGTTGTAATTGATAGAATTTTTAATAAATTAAATAAAAATCTATAAGAATATCTACACAATGGATTTCTCATATGTGTTTTTATTATTTGATCATAATACCGTAACTATATCAAAAACTGATAGTTTCAATTAATTATATTTGGCGAAACGCACCACGGTAATACGTGACACACTAGTGTGTTTCGACACACCGGTTGAGAACTACGGGTCTAGTGGAAACGTTTAGTCGAGTGTTTATGCACCGTTATGTTTAGCTTAAAGTTTAAAACACCTAAATACTTATTCATGTGTACGTGGATACACAATTCATGGCACTCACGATAACATATACGAGCACGTATTATATAGGTGTTTTATTTATGTAACCGTGTGTGCTGGCATTTTGCTTGGGATAAAACGCTGAAGTAATATTTTATCACATAATATACCCAATTTCTGGTACACACAAAACAATTGTGTGTGTGTGTGTGTGTGTGTGGGTTATTCGTATAAGTACGTTGTAATTGGAATTTTGTCCGTGAATTGATTTGAGTGGGGTCGGTCGCCTCTGTCATCGGAGGTGGTTTATCTACGTAGGGTGTATACAATTTCCGTATTGTACCCGCTGAGATGAAAATCTATACACAGAGTGATCCGTATATAAATTTACTATTGCAATGTACTATTTTTTCTATAATGATTTCAATGGGTTTTTGAAAAAAACAATTAAGTCACTGTTAGACAATACTTTTGCAAGAATTATATTTTCAATTTTAATTTTTAGTGGAACAATACGAGTATACTGCGGAGTAGGCATCCCCTTCCGATCACATACAAAAATTGTCAATAATAATCTATATTGCCTCTGACTTCTCTATCCATTAAAATGTTCAAATAAATACTCTCGATCAGAAAATAGTAGTAAACGTATATGTAACCATTTAAAAAAGTAAACATTTTGTAAAAATGTCAAGTATAGGTACCTAATACAAGTATATACGTCAATATTGCGTAAAACGAATCACCCAGTATACGTATATTTATTGTGTACATAGATACCCGTCGTCGTAGACTTGACGTGATTGTCGAGTAAAGGGTGGTCCTTCAGTCGTTTAATTCCGAAATTCCCCACTGAGCTACTCTATATATATATATATATATATATATATATATATATATATATATGTTATGTATATTATGTATGTATATAAAACAGACCACGTCGACGTTACACGCATTTGTTTACTTTACCGAGGATCTATTCCTTGGGTTCAGCATTACGTACCGCAGTTTCCTAAAACCGCACAACCGATCACAGCAGAAAAGCTTTTGTGTGTATGTGAGGGGAGAATAAAATAAATAGATTCGTTCCAAAGGCTTGCATATTCAAAAATATTTGATGAGTAATATAATATATTATTTGAACGCGGTGAAAAATTATTTCCGAACATTAAAATCGTTCGTATGAACACCACTCATATACATATGAATGGAATTCTGAAACATCAACTGGAGACAATTTATGTTGTTTTTTTTTATTAGTATTCTTATGTTTTCCAGGAATTAATCATCTAAACTAAGGTATATAGATTTTAATTTTGGACATTTGTGTATAAGATATCATTGGTCGACTAGTAAAGTTACAAGGATTTAATTAACAATTTAAATTTACAGAGTATAATAATAAATGTTTACATTATACAATTAAATTACATAATACTCACAAAATAAGTTATATTACAATAATGACTAAAGTTAGCTAATTTAAAACGTCGTGGGGACGACCGCGTTGGAGTCTACATATGTTAGGACAGGCATTCAATCCATGTAAGCAGGTAGACAACGATCCCTGGGGACTACCATATTAGATTGTGAGCAAAAAATTGATAGGGAGACGCCCCATCCCGGGCCTCAAGCTGCCAGGCCGCCTTGACGCGATTGTTGACAAACTTTTCCCACAAATCACTACTCCAAGCTACGACATAGATGTACACAACTCAAATGATCCAACGCCGTTCATTCTTGAAGAGCTCATCGAGGCAGGCCATATCTTACCTAAAGGAAAAGCGCCGGGACCTGATGGCGTGCCAGACATGATCCTCAAAGTTATCATAGATAAACATCCAGAACTGCTCTTGCCAACGGTCGTCTATATCACAGGAAACTTTGTGCACTTGTCTCCCTCGATGTAGCAAACGCTTTCAACTCTGCACCATGGGGCAAAATAGATACTGCCCTAGTCCAAAAAAGAGTCCCAGCTTATATAATTAATACCATAAGGTCATATTTCAGCGAGAGATCGATAATTACCGACGACGGACTACGCACGATGACTTCAGACGTGCCACAAGGCTCGATCATTGGACCACTTCTGTTTTTGTCGGCCCAGCGGTCGTTTCCCGATTTCTTTTTCTTATCCGCATCACTCGATTTCGATTTACGCAAACATTTGCTTAATGCGGCCCCCACACTCGTAACACACCACCCCCTTCGTGGGTGGGTGGGTATCTTTGGGTCCTCCCAATGTTCTACTAGCCGTATGCGATGTCTTCGCGGCGGCTTTGTCTGGGGCGGCGGTATCTGACCGCCGCGGTCCGTCTAATTGTTTTGCTACACGTCGGAGATCACGGAACGTACGCGGGTTCACGAGTCGAACTAGTGAGACAAACTCATCATGAGCAAGACTACCTACGATTTCATCGATATCCGTCTCCGGAAGTTGTAACCCAATCCACCTAGACAAATCATATTTGTAAATACAAAAATCTGTTAGGGATTGCTCTGGTTGCTGATACACGGACATAACCTCCGCCATCAACTGCGACCGAATAGCCGGGCTGTCCCAACGGTCCGCGAATTCGATTAAAAATTCGTCCCACGTTAAACCCAATAACTTGACCATTTTATACCACGTAGCAGCGGTGTCGCTTAACTGGTCCTGTATCAGTCGTACCCATTCGGATTGCGGAATGCCGGAACTACGGAATTCCGGTTTGCAACTTTCAATGAAGTTTTTCGGGTCCTCGTATTTTTTTCCGGCAAACTGCGACGGTGTTAATTTAAAATTAAAACTAAAGGACAATTATCGGTTCGCGTATCCCAGAAATTGTCCGTATGCCCTATATACCGATTTTAGTGGTAGGTTTGGCTATTTGAAAACACCGTATTAACGTTATCCGAATTAGGCATGTCGTAAAATTGGGGCGAACGTCTATTACTATACTGGGAAACTGTTCCTACGCGCGTGCTACTCACGTGCTCAGTATTCCCGTAATTACGGTTGTTCCTAAATTCGACTCCAATATTCGTGTTAATATTCGGTAAATTATAATCCGTTTGTGTGCTTTCGGATATTTCGCGTATCGGAGGAGGAATAGTCGAATGCGTGCATATCTGAGAGACGGCGAATGTCACCGACGGCCCACAGTGCTTCCGAATGAAAATATGCCGGTCAAAAGGGTTAATTTAAAATGTCAAAATTTAGTTTTTCTAATCATGCAGTGATATTCATGAGTATCTAAGGACTTATTATGTGTATTTTTGAAACCAAAATATTGATTTTACTCTTACAAAAAATGGAATGAAATTGAGAAAATCTTTGCTTTTTAATAACTCACATTATCATACTTTTATTTTTTGTTTTTTAAATTCAGTTTATATAATTTATTTTTGTACGTAATAGTTAATATTATAACATAATTGGGGTCTAATGATGTTATTGATAATTTTATCATCAATAAATGTATTAATAAATGCTCGATACCTGTTAAACTATCATTAGTATGCCTATAACCAATATTATAACTTAATCGCTAACTTAAAAGATAAACTTATCATTTAAGTATGTTTATTCATCGAGTTTCACGTTGTGTCGATAATATTCTATTAAAATATGGCCAAATGATAAATATTTCGATTACATTAGCTGCACATAGTTGCACAATTTTCGTTGCTGTACGGTTAAACATTGTGTTCCGCGATTTTAACGTTTTTCGGATTTTACAATTTCTAATTCAATATGGATTCTAAAACAACTATTACACGCGCAATGATTCACGAACTCATTTTGAAAGAAGCTAAATCAATATCGATTATACAAAAAAAAGAAATGGTACTTAACTATGTATTACAAATTTTAAAAATTGATTCCAATGATATCGAATTACAAGGTACAGTTAATATTGTGAAAAAAAATTTAAATACATCATTTTTCAACAGGTAATATATTTCTATTTTACTTAATTAATAATTTAGGTGTTGATTCTATTTTTAAAAATTAAAATACATTACAGATATTTTGATAAATGGAATTCTTGTTCAAGAATGAATGACCGATTTCTTAAAGAAAATCACAACTGGCTCGAGACGCATATTAATTTTTCTGATGCTGCGTACAAGTGTACACTCGATTTACAAAGTAATTAATTTATCATTTAAATTTATATAATTAATAGGAGGGCTACCTATATAATAATATGGTATTTTAATATTTTTTAATTTATAATTATTATTTCAATTTCTCATTAATAGAGGTACTGACAAAAAAAATTGGTTCAGCAGTTCAAATATTATGCAACTAAAAAATTTTGACCGGCATAATTTCATTTGAAAACACTGTGCGGCCGTGGCTGTGCGGCGGTCGACCGCCGTGGTGCCGTGGCTGTTTCCCGTATATCACTTTCGATTTCCGCGAGACGATTATTTAATTCCCTTAAACCTACAGGCGAATTCCGGTCGGGCAGGCGTCGGGAGTGCCCAACTGACCCACAGCAGTCGAACCTATCAAGCCGGTCTTCGATAGCATTTTGCCGAACATTAAGATTCCTGACGGAATTTCGAATGTCGACAAGTGCGATTTCGATTGACTCAAGGCGGTTTTCGATACTAAAAAGTTCTACTTCCCGCCGCATCTGAGCACCAGTGTTCGACATTTGGTGGCTTAAGTCTGTAAATTGCTGTGCCGCGTCGGAATAGTGTTGGTTAACCGGCGGAGAGTTACGGTTCGACAGCCGCGAAGGAGCCCGCGAACTGTTATTCGATCCGCAAAATCCATCGGCGCCCGTCAGTCTGTCACTCTGGTGAGCGTTAAAACAAATGTTCCGTACCTCATCGTCTATATACGCGTCCCCGGAACCAATTACCGAAGTGTCGGAAGGTTCCGCTCGGTGTTCAATGGCTCTGGGTGGCGAACGTGATGTATTGCGCGGGTGTGTGGCCGAAACGGGCAACAAAAGAGTGTGTGGATCATACCCCTCACTTTGAATGCGCTGTTCAAGTCTAATGATTAGATCATTTTTCGTACCCGCACTGGATATATCACGTAGTTCGCACTCCGATTTTAAGTCCGCAATAGACATTTCAAAAATTGTTTTTGAAACGCTCGACATCGTGTTTTTGTTATTGTTCGTAATCACAATGTCAACTACGATATTATCACGCGAGCGATCGATATCGATTAAGGTACGGTTACACTACGGTAAGTCAACCGTAGATAACACCATTAATTATAGAATAGACGCTACCTATCGGCAATCTGTTTAAACACGATTTTAGTATCCAAAAACCCCTATACCGTGGGCTATCTGCATAGATAATACATGTATCTATTATTTATTATCTATGGCTATCTGTCTATTATATAATCAATGATAACACCGACACCCGATTAAAACGACGAACGCGAATTTCAGTGCGACACTATTTATATCGCGTGAGTACAAGATTTGATGCTAGTGATGTCGACCGGCTTACGCGCACGAAGGTCGTCGCTGCGTGCACGTGCTGAAAATTTACTTAATTGGATACCAAAAGAAAACGGGTCCATTTCTATGGCCCCCCTAATTTGTAACTTTAAAATTCTGATTGAGCAGATCGTTTGTGCATCGTTTGTGCACGAATGTGCACGAAGTCCGGTCGTTTGTGCACAATTATTTCTAGAGATATTGCAAATTCAAATCCGGGGGGCCGTAGAAACGGCAGCCCCCCTAATTTGGAATTTTTAAATTCTGTTTGAGCAGATCGTTTGTGCATCGTTTGTGCACGAATGTGCACGAAGTCCGGTCGTTTGTGCACAATTATTTCCGGAGATATTGCAAATTCAAATTCGGGGGGCCGTAGAAACGGCAGCCCCCCTAATTTGGAATTTTTAAATTCTCATTAAGCAGATCGTTTGTGCATCGTTTGTGCACGAATGTGCACGAAGTCCGGTCGTTTGTGCACAATTATTTCCGGAGATATTGCAAATTCAAATTCGGGGGGCCGTAGAAACGGCAGCCCCCCTAATTTGGAATTTTTAAATTCTGTTTGAGCAGATCGTTTGTGCATCGTTTGTGCACGAATGTGCACGAAGTCCGGTCGTTTGTGCACAATTATTTCCAGAGATATTGCATATTCAAATTCGGAGGCCCGTAGAAACAGCAGCCTCCTAATTTGTAATTTTTAAATTCTGATTGAGCAGATCGTTTGTGCATCGTTTGTGCACAAATTCTAGTCTTTTGTAATCAGAAATAATGGATGCTTAATACATACTTTTATAAAATATTTTATTACTATTGATTTATTGTGCAGAACTTTGTTTAAATACTTAACATTTTAATTTTATTTATTTATCATTTTTCTTTTACATTTAGATAATTAATTTTAGTTTCAATTGGTATAAAAAATTTTGAGTTAGTATACTATCTCGTGATTATAAAATTAACAATGATTACTTCAAGAATCTAAAACAAATTAATTTGTATATAATTTTAATTCTTCGCTATAAACAACCTATGGATGGTGTAATCATAACCCAATGAAATTTCTACATTAAAGTAATATCACTACCATATACGGCAGTGATCATTTAATAAACCATAGATATTTTATCCAAAAATAAATTGTGTAATAAAATAAAACTGACACACCTAGTATGTACAAAACAAAGGAAATATATTAATAGATATAAAAAAAAACATTTCAAAAATAATAACATAAAATAAAAATAAAAAACTAAATTGTAGCATTATACTAGTTAATGTTTGAACAAAACTTAAGATATGTATGTGATCATTGTAACAAAAATATAATTATAATAAAATTAAATAATAGTGAACAAATCATATTGAATATAAATATATAGTATTTAAAAATAATTAAAAATAATCATATATATTAAAATTAAAGTAAATAAAATTCATATAATTACTAAACTACTGAAAATATACATTATGTACAAAAAATTATAATTTTAATAAATATATATTTAAAAGAGAAATTGTATAACTTTTCATAAATTATAATTGGTAAGACTTTTTTATTACTTAATGCAATAATATATAATACATTTTAAAAGATTATATATTATGTAGGTATGTATCTAATACAAATTAAACACTACCTAGAAAACATTAAAATTTGGACATTTACTTTTTTATTTTCATTTATTGTGTATACCTTTTCTTTAGTATCGTCATATAATTGCCACACATTGATTGTATGTCTGTATGCATGAGCATGGTAATGTCCTAACGTATTATATGATGTTGCTTCTTGTGAGATGCTGTGAGATATTTCGGAATATGGTTCAGTTGTAAATTAATATCTGTATATTGTGCATCCATGCTGTTATTCAAATTTATCAAATTAAAAAATATATGATGACCAAATGTAGGTATTAAGTTGAACAATTTGGAACATAATTTACAACGAATAGAGTTATAGAGACATTTAATTTCAAATTTTAACAATTTTTCAATTTGTCGTTTCGTTGGGTTCTTTTCCGACACACAAACAGTGATGTATGGTTTTTTTTCTATCTTTTCATGAACACAGGAACAACATTTTTCTACAATTCTTACACTTTCGTCATTTTGTAATAATTTTATAAGCAAACTATCTACAGCTTGTTCAACTGATAAGAAAGTAATTTTATTTACCATCGGCTCTCCAGGATAAAACTGCTTTAAAATGTAGGCTCGTTTTTTATAGGTCTGAATTGTTACACCATCTCTGAGTAACGTATAAACTAGATACCATAATGTACTTTCATCTTTTCTCTTCGTTACAAATGATGCGTATTCATTACTATCACAATATGCAACTGCTAAAATTTGTGTAACGGAATCGAAAGCACAAGTATTTGAAAGCACAATACTTTCATTATCTAGTTGTATAGACTTATATTCAGAGTTATTCCCATTTTTTATAAGTCCGATAATTTTTGTCTTTGCTCTGGAATCTAAATTTCTAAGTAAAATTTCTCGATTTGGTGTCAAGTAAATTGGTTTTTTTTTTTTAGGGTTAGTTAATATATTACCCCAATTTTCTTCACATGTATCCTCAGTTTCTAATAGTGGTATTGTATGTATATCTGTTTTTGATATTGTACGTATAGGCTGGTTACACATATATTGATTTGATACCTTTTCTATTGATGGATTATTAAAATCTAAAATTTCGTTAATATTGCTCATATTTTCATTTACTATTATGGTGTCTGAATCATTTGTTGCTTCATCAGTTATTACTTTATAATTTATTATTTCGTCGTTCATTGATGTAGGTGTAAGATTTTGAAAAGATTGACTGACTTCACTGACTTTAATTGGAATTTGGTTGATCTTAGCATTCATTAATTTCATCGTACCATTGATAGACTGAATATGCACTTTTAAAAAATCATCAACTCTCATTGGAATATTATTAGCGTGTTTAAGAACCCGATTTTTTAAATCATTAAACTGACTTTCAATTGAAGCACTAGAAGCAGGAACGTCACCATATTTGAATGCCTTACACATAATTCCAGACCACAAAGGCATGTATGTACACAAATGTAATACCAGACTTGCAATGGTTGGTATAAAATACATATTATCATGATCCCCCACTTGATCATTTACTTCAATTTGACATTGTTCTGCGATATTTTTAGACATTTCATAAAATGGTCCTTTTGTGTTAGTTGAATGAATGATGTCTTCAAAACTCTGCAGTTCTTCAATATGTTCTCCATTATTTTCATTTAAATTTGATTCTATAATTCCCGTGGCAATTCTCTGTCGTAAGAATTGTCGTCCATTTTCACTGAAGGTTTGATGACCATTTTCTAAATAACCATCAGTATTACTATAAATGAGCCAAAAAAAACTTCTCAACAGTTGTTTTACATCGTCTATATCGTCAGATAAAATAATTTGTGCTATTGAACGAACAATAAAATCTTTCACTCTTTTATCAACTGACTGGAGTGGCTTCCATGTAGTCACCAGCTTTATAACATGGGCTACATCGCATCTTATAAAACATTTTGGTGGGTTTTGCTGCATATCATTTAAAAATTGGAAACAAGCATTTATGTAATTAGTTAAATTATTATACTGTGTAAATGCTCTTACGACTGCAGCTAATAATGCTAATGACATGTCTGTAACAACTTGTTTTGGATATGGAGCTCCGTCTCTAATCCATTCTATTAACCAATTGTAAATTGAATTATTATCATGCTTCTCTGATAACATGTGACTTATTGAATATTGAGCCTTAATGGTTTTGTCATGTATAGCGATTTCATATAGCAAAATATTTTTTGTTTTCTTTTTGGATATTAAAGTTGGTTTTTTTATTAAACCACCAGTTGCGTCTATGCATATTGTTGAAATATTATTATGTTGTACATATTTTCTATATACATTCATTTCGAGAGCACTCCAATAGTGAACATAAAATCTGTCATATCCAATATCTTTTATTATGTTGATGTATGGATGAAGATATTTCATTTTGCAAATTGCTAATATTGGATCATCCTCTTCTTGTTGATCTTTTAGAGCTCTACATTTTATTACTCTTAATGCGTTTGCTGTTGGTAAATGACTAGGTTCTTGATCACCAAACTCCATCAAATCATTAGCTTCAATCCTCCTTAACATATCTGCAGAAATGTTTTCATTTACTAATTTTTTGACGTAATATTGTTTTTTTTCAAACGTTATTTTACGTTTTGTTTTATCAACGCATTGCCAAAAGTTACCACTATAGGTACAATGGAAAATTGCTCGACTGTTATTTGAAGGTTTTTCATGAAGTACACCTTTAAGTTGACTACGACATGATTTACACTCGCCGTAAAATTCACAATAATTAACCCCAGATTCGTAAATCTTAGCCCTTTTATAGATAACAGAACACGCAATTTTTGTCTGTTCCCAAAAATGGCTGTGGACTATGTCAGTCCAAATACCAGGACTTAGTAAGTTGTAGAATCGTGTAGAGTCTTTTTCTTGATATTCTTTTTCACATTTTAATGACTTCCATTCCTCTTTACTTAAAGTTATTTTAAAGTCTTTATTCTCAATATTTTCACTGTCAGAAGATTCATTGTCAGTATTACTATCGCCTTCTAATTTTTCTGGAGTAGGACTACGTAGTTTATTAATATTCAATTTGCTTAAAATATCGTTTCTGTCACACTTCACTATAGTATACAAAGATTTACTGGATATTTTCCCATTCAAATTGTTTTGAATTTCACTCCAAATTTGATGTGTAGGGCCGACTATGTTAGGTCCCTGGAAAATCGTCTTCTTATACTTTTTTATCGCCTCAACTATTTCAACAGACGAGACTTTCATTTTTCTCGGCATTGTTAAGATTCTACATAAATAAAACATTATAATTATGTACATATAATCATATAATTATAAAAATTAAATTCCTAACCAAAGCAATAAATTAATAATTTTATTTTTATTTTAGATAACATTGAATATAAATTAAAATAACAAATACAATAATTATATTATAATTATTATAAAAAAAAAAAATACTTCGATTATAAAATATTCATTATTAAAATGTAATTTGTGTTGATTTTGTAGACCATAATAAATGATAAAAATACTTAGGTATGTTTAGTAAAGTAATTGTTCATACTTTTTTCAATCTATGTCATTAGACCATTTTTAAAATGAAATCATTGGTTTAGATGGTTTGATTTTATTAATATGATCCAAAATATACATAATAAAAAGAACCGGATGGGCCTCGCTCTGCTGTACACTTGGGGGTGAAGTGCGACTCTTCATAGGATAGGTCATTATAATGGATTTGTTAAATTTGAATTCAATGATAGGTATCATTGTATACGAAAAATGATTCTGAACGGAGATGATATGTTTGACTAGAATATAATACAATGTTATTTATAAATATTGTAATAAGTATATTTTATTTTGAAATGAAAAATTTAGAAAAATCGAAAATTTAAATTGTCTATAAATAAGTCAAAATATGTCAAAATACTTTGAAAACTTAACCATGTGTAGAAAACGTCAATATAAAAATTTGGTGAATATTTAAAGTTGTTGCGATTTTTGGTTTTTGAGTTGGAGCATTTTAAAAAAACCGATATCATTTGTCAGTCTAGAATATTATACATTATATTATATTTTACATGTAATTCTATGTCAATATTCGCTGTTCAAACGCTTATAAAAAAAAATTGTGCCTATGGATTTTAATAATTTTTGAATGACATTAAGAACTACTTCTGTGGAATCTTCTATTAAATTTTCAAGTATTTTGTAGGAGCCAAATTTTTTTTATCACCGATTATAAAAATAAAATGTAAAAAAATATTTTAAATGCATATAAGTGCACTTATAGGCATTTAAAATATTTAAGAAGCCATGGCTTCAAAGTCAATATAATATTTTGAAAAAAATATGACACAAAAGAAATGCCAATCTTAACAGCTGGTAGAAATTTCAAAAATTTGCGACTTATACTTTTGAATTATAACAAATATTTAAAATCGTTCGAGAATAAATCGTTATTTTATGCAATTTCGTAAATATTTCCTCCACTTTCAAATTTCGGGTCTGATCCGGTCCCAATCGTTTGTACCTTGTTTGTACCTGATTGTACCTCTA
>JASXSY010001002.1:0-91811 GCA_034509805.1 Sipha maydis
AAAAGTGCCTTACGAAGGGGCTGCCCCCAGGGTTCGGGCTACGGCCCCGGATCTTTGGCGGTATGCGATAAAACCCGCTTTTAAAGCAGGACCTCCCCGAAAATAACGAAAATGATTGCATATGCGGACGACATTGCGCTACTAGTGGCGGGCGGTTTCGCGCGTGGAGCTCGAAACGTGAAACTGACCGGGTTAATATAAAAGGGCAGCCGAATGGGCAGACAAGCGAAAGCTGGACCTTCTCGGTTTCAAAGACGCAGGCGATGTTTTCCTAAAAGGCGTCCCTGATGAGAAACCCGGCTATCAAAACTGTACGGGGAAAAAATATCGGGTTCGCGGCCGAGGTCAAGTATCTCGGGGTGGACCGTGGACAGGTTGAGAAAATTTCAACAAAACACCGAGTGGAAAAAAGTCAACCAAGCGAAAGAGGCGTTCGGGACGAATGGTAGCGATATCGAGAGGTAGCTGGGGGCCTCAAAGAAAAACACGTGTAGGTTACTCTACAAGTGTGTGTTTTTTTGCCCCAGGGGTCACGTACGCGTCCCTCGATTTGGGGCCACACGTCCTAAATTTAGTAAAACCGAGAGATAGTGTTCTCTCAGCGCAGAGAACAAACCGTTATTGGGTATTACGAAAGCCTACAGAAACCACTTCGACGGACGCCCTTACGCTATTGGCTGGAGTACTGCCGTTAGATCTAGAGAATCTTACAGAGAGCAAAGATTGAAGCGGAAGCGGTGGCCGTGAGGTAGGGAGCGATGACGACTGACAGGGTAACCGAAATCAGAGCGATAAAAAAACAGAGTCCATACGTCGTTGGAAACGACAGATGGGGTCGCCAGTGAAAAAGGGAAGATTGACGGCCCCGCTGGTTTTCCCACGGTTTCAGGCACGACTTTCGCGACCGTGGGTGATCCCCGATCACTACACGTCGCAATTCATGTCCTGGACATGGGGACTTCGGCGAGTACCTTCATCGTTTCAACTTTAGAGGCGAGGGCCACGTTTGCAGGGGACATTGGGGGCCGAAACGACCTCAAACCTATTCTCAAACTATAAATGGGGTGAGATCGCCGGCTTTACCTGGTACACCGCGTGAAACCGCGTGCGAAGCCGGCGACGGAAACCCTAGGGCGCTTAGTGGGGCCATTTTTTGGTAAGCAGAACTGGCGCTGCGGGAATGAAACCGAACGCCGAGTTAAGGCGCCGAAATCGACGCGTATTTCAGAGACCATGAAAGGCGTTGGTTGCTGATGACAGCAGGACGGTGGCCATGGAAGTCGGAATCCGCTAAGGAGTGTGTAAACAACTCACCTGCCGAAGCAACTAGCTCTGAAAAATGGATGGCGCTGGAGGCGTCCGTGGCCTATACTCGGCCGTCGGCGGCACAGTGGGGGCCGGTGGGCGCGCGCGCGCGCGCCCTCGGTCCCCGGCAAGCCCCCAACGAGTAGGATGGCGCGGGCGGTGTGCGTCGAAGGGCAGGTCGCGAGACCGCCCTGGAGCCGCCCATCGGTTGCAGATCTTGGTGGTAGTAAGCAAAATACTCGAGAGGGGGCCCCTCGGGGGCTGCCGTGGAGAAGGGTTTTCTTGTGAAACAGGCCGTTGTCCAAGAGTCAGTCGATCCTAAGCCCGAAAAAGAGATCCTCGTACCACGGGCGAAGGCGTTTTTCGAATCGCCCCATGGGGCGAGAGGGGAAATCCGGTCCGTATTCCGGAACCCGACGCGGAAACCGCTCCCTAGTGTTTCGGGGCTCTTTTGTCTCGTCCCGGGCAACCGGAAATGAACTCGAAGAAGCCGCCGGGGGGTCCGGGAAGAGTTCTCTTTTCTCTGTGAGCGTTTGTACGTCCCCTGGAATCCTCTAGGCCGGGCGATAGGGGACGCGAGCGCGAAGAGCACCGCTCGTTTGCGGCGGTGTCCCGTGACCCCCCACGCGGACCCTTGAAAAATTCGAGAGAGGGCCACGCGGAGTCTTCGCGGACGGTTTCGTACCGATATCCGCAGCAGGTCTCCGAGGTGAGCAGCCTCTAGCCGCCATAGAATAATGTAGGTAAGGGAAAGTCGGCAAAAACCGATCCGTAAACTTCGGGATAAGGATTGGCTCTGAGGAGCGTGGCGGATCGGGTTTCGGGTCGTCCGTAGAAGCGTAGGCGGTGCTGGCGACACCCCCGGCCCGTCGCCCGTGCCCCCCGGCGCGCTTCGCGCGTCGGGAGCCTCGAGGCGGTCCGCGGGCCCCGTCGCCGTCCCGCCGACCGTGGAAACCACCGAGCTTCGGTCGCTGGCCCGCGCGCCGCGGGGCGGGCCGGCCGGTGCGCGTCAAAAGCGCGCGCCGGTCGCGTAGCCGGATCGACCGCCATGTAACGGTCAACTCAGAAACTGGCACGGACCAGGGGAATCCGACTGTCTAATTAAAAACAAAGCATCGCGATGGCCCGGGGACGGGTGTGTTGACCGCGATGTGATTTCTGCCCAGTGCTCTGAATGTCAACGTGAAGAAATTCAAGCAAGCGCGGGGTAAACGGCAGGGAGTAACTATGACTCTTTTTAAGTCCGCGCCGCGCGACTTTTTGGCAGAAAATCGAACCTCTCTCTTCCGAGCTCTCGGCGTACGCGGTGGACGCCGCTCAAGTGCCGGCCGGGGAAACTGGGACTCTGTCCCTGCTAACGAGGGCTCTCGTCGGTCCCGCCGTCCGGGCACTTGCTCTTGGCAGGGTGAGTCGCTCGGGCGGCGAGCGGTTGGTTTAATTTTCGAGTGTAATGCGCGTGGGAATAAGAGCGGACCGCGGCCGCTTCTACGTCCCTCGCGCAATGTTTTCGCCGTCCTCGGCACGAGGACGAACGGGCGTGGTCCCCCCGAGGGGTATCTGACCGTCTCGGGTGTCTGATCACGACACACGGCGGGCCCGGGACCGACTAATTGTCGGGTGAAAATGGCCCGTCGAAATACGAGTATCGCGGTCTGGAGGCTCGCCTGAATGGCCGTAGGTTTTAGGGCGTCTCGGCGCCGAAAGGCATATAGGGCGGATAGCGTTTGCCGTCAAAGAGTACGAAAGCTGCGATCTGGCCCTAAAAACCGTCGCGTCCGGCTAGCCCGTACGCGGCGGGGACTCGTTTCTTCGAAATGTCGTGGCGGCGGTTACAGGGGGTCCGGCTTGCCGGGCTCTGCAATTCGATCAGACCCGCCCCGCGTCGGGGTACATGAATAACGCTCCGGCGCGGGCAAAAGCCCGCGTAATAGGCCCCCCACCAAGGGGGCCGAGTCCCTAGGCCACCGAGCGCAGCGGGGGGTCGGCAATCAAGCCGGCTAGAGGCCGGGGCGTTCCTGGGCGCCCCGTCGTTGCCAAGCGGCGCGGGCGCCCCTAGAATCCAACATGAATAAGTTAAATCAAAGCCTCGGAAGGGGCGGACCGTCCAAAACAGCGGCGTCCGCCCCAACCATGTTGGAGCGGGTTCCGGCCGGGAACGAGTGCCCGGCACGGCCCCGAAGTGTCCTTGTGTTATATGTGGTCGAAGTTTTCGCCACCAAGATTGGTCCTCGGTGTTTCATACGCGGCGCGCACACGGTGATGTCGCTAATGCCCAAATCGCCATCGCAAGTAAGAAAGTGCGGTGGGCCTCTCGAGGAGAGGGCGTATGCTGGCTGGCCTCGAAGCTGAGGCGCTCGCCGAAGGCACTCCCGCCGTCCGTATAAAATGGGATTTTTGTCCCAGAAGCATCCGGGGCCCGCACCCCTTAAAAGCCATCAAGGGTCGGCGCAGAAACGGCCGAGCATCGCGAACTTGTTTCGCGAGGCCCGTGGCGCGGTACTTGGACATAGGATGTCGCCAGAACGCAAGCTGGTTACGGGGCGGCTGGCGAGGAAACCCGCCCGAGCAGCCGACGACGAGAATAGTGGTTCAGCGGTGAGTGACCGCGCCGGAGAGCATAACACACCCGGCGTGAGGGCGGAGAGATCAGCCGCCCAAAAGGCCGTCGATTTTGCTGTCGACGGTGACCGGTCCACGGAGTAGATAAACTCCAAGTCGCCGCGCGGACTCTTAGTCGAGCATGACGCAGATCCGTGCGATTTGATACTCGCATGGTATCGTGAATACGGTAAGACCCCAATGACGGGGCCCACGGTTCGGCCCGGTGCGGCGGCAGCAATGCCGTCTGCCCAGGATAGGGTAAAATCCCGTGGTGGTCGCGGCGCGGCTTCGGCGAAAGCCGTGAGTTCGCGCCCGTCGGCCAACCGGGGAGTGTTGAGATCCGCTCTCTACAGACGGAACGTGACAGAGTGGCGGAAAAATAAAAAGAATGTCGTCGAGCGCGTATTAACGGGTATCGACCCGGGTGCAGCTTTGCCCGGGTACGAAAAGATGCTAAAATACTGGGTGCCTATACTAGAAGCGGATGATAGCGTTGCATTCACCCAGACCCCGGCCGCGCCGTCTGTCGCAGCGAGCGCGGTTTCTCGCTCGTTCGACATTCTATCCGCGATTTCGGTCGCGGAAGTGTCCGACACTTTGCCGAACGCCAATGTAGCGGCAGGGCCCGATGGGTTCAGGGCCCGTTTATGGCGACGTATTCCGGTAGAGCTATTAGCCGGACTCTTCAACATGTTTGTCGCGTGCGGCCGTTTGCCAAAACAGTTGGTAGCGTCCCGCACTATATTCGTTCGGAAGAAGGGCGATCCCGGGTGCCCGGGCAGTTACCGGCCGATCTCTATCGCGTCGGTGGCCGTCCGTCACTACCATCGGATACTCGCACGGCGACTGGAGAGAGCGTGTCTGATCGATGCGCGGCAGCGCGCGTTTCGTAAAGCGGACGGGGTGGCGGAGAATATCTTCCTCCTCGACTCGCTCTTGCGGGACGCGCGCTCGTCGTGCCGAGGGCTGTGTCTTGCGTCACTCGATCTTTCGAAGGCGTTCGACACGGTCTCTCACGATTCGATCACCTCCGCGATGCGCCTCGACCGACTCGTCGGCCTCGACCGGCGCTTCGTCGATTATATTCGCGGAGTGTATGCAGAATCGGACACGTTCCTACAAGTCGCCGGGCGATGTTCGCGGGGCCTGGAGGTAAAACGAGGCGTCAGGCAGGGAGATCCGCTTTCTCCCCTCCTATTTAATCTGGTAGTAGACACAGGTCTACGAGCGATACCAGATACCGTTGGCTACACGATAGGGAAAGCCAAGGTGAATGCGATCGCGTTCGCGGACGACGTTGTCCTGGTGGCCGAAACGCCTACCGGGCTGCGCCGTGCGTGCGAGAGCTTTACCGAGCGGCTGTCGTTAGCCGGGCTGAGGCTAAACCCAGCGAAGAGTGCAACACTTACCCTAGTTCCTTCCGGTCGGCTTCGGAAGGTCAAAGTTGTCGACGAGCTGTTGGGACGGCTCTGCCGGCGCTTGGCGTTTCGAGCCTCTGGAGCTACCTAGGGTTGGAGTTCGCAGGCGGCAAGCTAAATGGATTTAAAACCGCGTCGTACGCAGAGCTTCTAAGGCGTATAAGTGACGCCCCTATGAAGCCCCAAATGAGACTCGCAGCTGCGCGGGACTTCCTGATTCCGAAGTTCGTTCACGAATTGACGTTCACGGTCGTCCCGGCGAGTAAACTGCGGGTATTGTCCCACGAGACAAGACGCGCAATCCGCCTCTGGCTTGACCTACCATCTTCGTGCCCCAACTCGTACATTCACTCGCCAACATCTGCGGGTGGGCTGGGACTCCCAGACTTCGTCCGGTTCGTACCAACCAACCGTGTAAACCGCCTCGTAAGACTTGAGAACTCGCCCGTCGACGCCGTCCGCGAAGCGTTCCGACTCCACGGAGTCGCAGCGTTAGCGAGCGCGCGCCGGCAGTGCGAGTCGAACGCTCTCAAGCAATCGCATGCCGCAAACCTGATGCAGAGCGTTGATGGCTCGGAGCTGCGATTATGCTCCGGGGACTCGGCATCCGTCGAGTGGCTTCGTCGTCCGGACGGGATTCCCGGTAAGGACTTCAAAGACTACGCGCGGATGAGGATCAATTCCTTCCCGAGTCGCAAGCGAGTCAACCGCGGGCGTCGCGGACCGGTGTTTTGCCGGGCCTGCGGCGCTCCGTCGGAGACCCTTGCCCATATTGCACAGAGTTGCCCTCGAACGCACGGGGGCCGGCTGATGCGCCACGACTGCGTGGTGAAAAAACTAGTGGCGAGTTTCATGGATAAGGGGTACACGGTCGAGTCTGAGTTCTTGTACCGGCTGCATGACGGGAACCTAAAGCCGGACATCGTCGCGACGATAAGCGACGAGACAAGAGGCCGGGTCTCCGTTATATGCGATGTGCAAGTTGTTAGCGCAAACGGAACCGAAGCGTGGCACGCGAACAAGGTCCGCAAGTACGCGGGCCGAGCCGATCTAAAGACCGAGATTCGGCGCCGACACCAATCCACCGACGTACAAACGGTGGCCGCCACCCTGACATGGCGTGGCGTGTGGCTGCCTGAAAGCAGCCGCAGCCTTAGGGCGCTTGGGTTCAGTACGGGCGTTCTCGCCTCGCTCGCCACGCGGGCGATGCGGGGGACCGTGCTGAACTGGTACACTTTTAACGCATCGAACACGAGACACTCGCGGGTCGGCGTCGGGTAATCGCCCCGGCACGTCCGCAACAGCAGTCGGCCTCCTCGACCGACATCCCCCGTCCTTCCCTTTCAGTTCCGCTCCTGTCCAATCTTCCTGCCTGTCTTTGGTAGGCCTGTTAAATGATGAGCGGCTACCCTGTAGCCAAAATCACATTTTAGAACTCTTCCGGCTATTTTCGGGGTAAGCCAGGCGCGGGGTCCAACCGCGGGTGCCATTGATACGGTGTTCGCGGTCCCGTGTCCGACTGATAACTAGCCAAATGCCTCGTCATCTAATTAGTGACGCGCATGAATGGATTAACGAGATTCTCACTGTCCCTATCTACTGAGTTGCGTTGTGGTAGCGGTAGCGGACGGACGGTTCAGTGTGCGCTCTCCAGTTAACTTTCGTTTTCTCGAGTTTTGTTAATCGGATCGCGGTGATTTTTTTGCAGGCGTGCTTAGTCCGTTAGGATAAAGCTACTGTGAAAGTTTCGGGTCGATCGGACAAGTATTTTGGGAGTTAGGATGATTTAAGTTTTTCGCGGCCGGAAAACAGCAGTTTTACGGTTAGCGTTAGACGTTTTTCGTCATAACTTCGGAGGTATTCGTCGGATCGCTTCGTAAGCGGTACCGTCGGGATCGTGTTGTTCGTCGGAATCCGGTAGTATCGCTCAAGTTTCTAAATTTCCATTTCGTGGACTTTTGGCTTGAGCTTTTTATCGGAACTTCGGTAATTTTTCCTGGCCCTCGGAACAGGAATTTCGTCGCGCGCGATAGCGCATCGGATTCCCCGGAACGAGGGCTTTGCAACGGTATAAAGTACGTGCGAATCGGACTTAATACCAAAAAGTTATCGAAGCCGACAGATCGACGCTTTTCGCGAGGTTTTCGGCGTCATCGTCAGTGCGTACGTGACCCGGGACACGTCATCGGTATCGGTATTCGGCGCGCGTGAGTGCGGGTGCGTGTGTCAAGTACGTGCCGTGCGAGTGACTCATCGCTCGTACGGAGATTGCGAGTGCGTTCGCGTCAGTGCGGATCGTGCGAGTGCGGGTTCGAGCGCGCAGCGAGTGTTAGTGCGGGCGTGTGTGCGCGGCGGGTGTGCGTGCGCGAGTCGTCCGCGACGAGTGTGCAGTGTGTTCGCGCGTAAATAAACCCGCGTACAGACCGGTGTCGGTTTAGAGTCGGTCTGTTTAAGCCTTAGGGCGAATACTTGCGGCGCAGTCGGCCTTGAGGTAAGGCGTTAGGTTTCTTATTAATTTCAGGGTAGGTACACACGATGGAGGTGCCCGAGGCTGTTCAAGCCCCTGTCGGGGCGCAGGCTCCGGTAGACCCCATGTGTGGGGGAACTCAGAACCTGGTGGTTCTGAAGAGAAAGAGGTTGGATGTGAGTGAGGAGAGCCTGGTGGAGGTGAGAGGGATTGGTGAGGATCTCATGATCCTCATCAGTCAGGAGAAAGAGAAAAAGAAGATGACCGTAGGAATGGTGAGCAGCTTAATGGAGATCAAAAGACGGTACGAGGAGGCGATCGAGGAGGCGGAGGCGAGGGCTCTGAGGCTGGAAGGCCGGCTTGAGGAAGCTAAGGAGCAGATGGAGGCATGGAGGGTAGTGGTGGCCGGAGTGACGCGGATGGGACGTATGGAGGACAGGAGAGAGGACGAGAACAAGGGAGAGGAGAATGAGACGAATATGGAGGTCGAGGAAGTGAAGAGGATCAAGAAAAAGAAGAGGAAGAAGAGCAAGAAGAAGGAGGGGCAGGCCCCGGTGGTAGCGACGAAAGTCGCTGCCCCGGCGGCAGTGTCGTACGCGAGTGTAGTGGGGAAGAGTAAGGACGACGGTGTGTTCACCGTCGTGGAGAGGAAAAAGAGAAAGGAGATAGAGGATAACAGGCGGAAGGAGAGGAGGCCAGCCGCGGCTTTCATAGTGGAAAAAGGAGAAGGAACCTCCAAGGAGGCGAGGGACCGCCTCTGGTCAAAGATAGTGAATAAGGTCAAGGCCCCGCAGGTCGGAATGGTCAGGGTGTTGCCGAGAGGCGACATCTTGATCAAGCCGGCGGACGAGGCGACGAGGGCGGCGATGTGTGAGCTCGAGAGGGAAGAGAAGTCTGGCGTGAAAAAAGAGACGATTCGAAAGCCGAAGGTTATGTTGTACGACGTGGAGAGGTCGGTTGCGGCGAGTGACATTCCAGAGGCCCTGGCGAGGCAAAACCCCGGGTTGGGGCTGTCAGTCGAGGAGGCGAGGGCGGCAGTCAAGCCGCTATTTATGAGAGGGCCGAGGGAAGACCCGCTGGTCAGATGGATCTGCGAGGTCGACCCATCAGTGTATAGGTCGTTGGTCAGAAAGAGATGGTTTTTGGGACTGAGTCTTTGCAGGGTGGTGGACTTCACAGAGGTACTGCAGTGCTTCGCGTGTCAAGGCTTCGGGCATGCGGAAGCCAAGTGTAAGAGGGGAAAGTTGTTTTGTAGCTTCTGTGCTGTGGAAGGCCACAGACAGAAAGATTGCGGTGAGAAGGGCAAGGCGCCGAAATGCGTCAATTGCGGACTGGGCTTCACGGCAGGGCATTCCAGCTGTCCGGTGAGGGCCAAGTATGAGAGGACATGTCTGGTTAGGACGGACTACGGCTCATCTTCAAAATGAGTGCGTCCGAATCTTTCTCGGTGGTGCAGTTGAACATGAACGGTTGCCATATCGTTTCTGAACAGCTGCTAGAGTACTGTTGTCGTAATTCGGTTGACGTCCTGCTACTTCAGGAGCCGCCTTGGGCAGGAGCCAAGGTGAGCGGTATGGAGGTTTTCTCGGATAGGTCGGTCTTCTGCTCGGATGGAGGTAACGCGGGGGCGGCTATTGTTGTTCTTAACAGGGACATCGAGGTCGTCGCCGTACGCCACCTGATGAACAGGTTCTTTGCGGTCGCCAACCTTAGGAAAGGTAGAGGCAAGTCGGTCACCTTTGTGTCAGCGTACTTCAAGTACTGCATCCCGACACACGTCTTCACGGCGAAGTTAGGTCACACGTTGGAAAGGTTAGGTAATAGGGTCGTGATAGGGGCTGACGTGAACGGGCATTCGCCCTTGTGGTTCAGTCGGCCGGGAAACCATAACGGATCTGCGAGAGGAAAATGGGTGGAGGGAATGATCGAGGACGGGCACCTGACGGTTCACAACCGGGCTGGTTGCCTTGAGACATTCTCAAAGCCAGGTATAGGATCCTCAAACGTCGATGTCACGCTCTCGAGGGGAGGTGAGTTGACGGATGGGGTCCGGGGTTGGGATGTGGTCGCTGACGTAACAGACAGCGATCATAGACTAATCAAGTACCATGTTTCCTGCGGGCGTGAGGTTTCCCAGCTTGTGACGGATAGGAGACGTTTCAACGTCAAAAGGGCGGATTGGGAGAGGTTTAGGAGGGTTCTGACCCAAGAAGTGAACAGGAAGAGTGAGGATTTTGAAGCAGGGATCGATGCGGCGTCAAAAGCTCTTGTGACCTCTCTGCAGGCCGCAATGGAGGCTTCGATGCCAAAGTCTCGAGGAAAAGCTAGGTCCAAGCCACCGTGGTGGCATAACGGCTTAGACGAATCAAAGAGGAGGATCTCAGTCTTCAGGAGATCCAAGGATTGGAGGGTCGCGGACAGGGTAGAGTATAAGAGGCTGAGGAATTTGCATCTCGCGGAGGTCCGGAGGGCGAAGTGGAACTCCTGGAAGGGGTTCGCTTCGTCGGTGAATGAGAATGTCTGGGGTCAAGTCTACAAGTGGGCCCGTAAGGGGTCCGCCAGGGACAGGGTTCCCTGTTCGGTGGTCCGCCCGGACGGATCCTTCACGGAGACCGCGGAGGACACGGCCAGGTGTATGTTGGATACACTTATACCGCATGACAGAACCGCTCCGGCTCTCGACGGTCATAAGGTCGGCAGGGTAGGCTTTATTCTCACGGAGAAAGAGGTTAAGGAGGCCATATGGAGGATGGCGCCTAACAAGGCCCCCGGACTGGACGGGATCACGGCCGGTGTGTTGAGGAAAGCTTGGGTGATAGTGGGTCCACTATTCACCGGGCTGTTGGATAGGTGTCTGAGGGCCTCAGTGTTTCCAGACAATTGGAAGACCGCGGACGTGGTCACTATCTTGAAGGGTCTGGAGAAGGACCGTAGCAATCCGAGATCTTATAGACCGGTCAGTCTTCTGTCTGTACCGTCGAAGGTCTTGGAGAGGCTGATTGTGACTAGGCTTGAGGACGAGACTAGGGAGGCCATGTCGGAAGGCCAGCACGGTTTTACGATAGGTAAGTCCACCATCAGCGCTATGAACGAGTGCTTCCGATGGGTGGACAGCCGGCGGGAAAGGTTGGTGATAGGTGTCTTCTTAGACATATCTGGAGCGTTTGATAACCTGGATTGGCGGGCGCTGATCAGGGACATCTCGGAGTTAGGGGCCTCGGAGTCGACTCGGTCGATTATCGAGAGCTATCTGACGAACAGGAAGGCCGTTCTGACGGTAGGGAAATCGACGGCGTCGGCAGATCTGACGCGGGGCTGCCCCCAAGGGTCACAGCTTGGGCCGGTCCTGTGGAAGATGTCGATGAATGAGGTTCTGCGGATCGAGAGGTGCGAGAGGATCAGGGCTGTAGCGTACGCGGACGATTTGGCGGTCCTTGTAGCAGGGACCAATCTCAGTGTCATCCGTAACAGGATCTACGGATTCTTGGAATCGGTGAGAGGCTGGGCGGCGGAGAGAGGTTTGACCTTCTCCGCAGCTAAGTCCCAGGCAATGTCGCTGAAAGGAGGTTTGAAGCCGGGTTTCACGATCCCATTCGGGGATGAGACGATCACGGCTGTCAGTCCTGTGAGGTACCTAGGAGTGGAGGTGGATTATAAGAGGAACTTCTGGGCGCACCTGCAGAAGGTGGCCGGAAAATCGGACAGTCTGTATAGTAGGCTTAGAGCGGCGACGTCCGCTAATTGGGGAATGAGACAGGCCGCTTCGGGTGTGATTTATCGCGCGGTATTCTTACCTCGCATATGTTACGCTTCGGAGATCTGGCACTTGGCGGCTAGGACTAAGAAGGCTGTGAAGACTCTTGGGAGTAAGCAGCGTAGGGCTCTTCTGTCGTTGACTGGGGCATACAGAACTACCTCGACGGACGCGTTGCAGGTGGTGTCTGGGCAGCTGCCCCTGGATCTGGAGATTGAATGGGACGCGACTCGGAAGGACTTCAGGTCCAGAATCTTGTCAGAGGGGCAGAGAGATGCCAAAAGAGAGAGGATCTTGGACGAGTGGCAGGAGAGATGGGAGACGTCCGAGAAGGGCAGGTGGACTTTCGGTCTACTGCCTGATGTGAGAAGGAGGTTGGCGATTCCGTTGGTGCTAGACCACTACACGGTCCAGTTCCTGACCGGTCATGGGGATTTCAACGACAAGTTGCACTCCTTGAGGCTGGTGAGGTCTGCTCTGTGTAGGTGTCGGGCGGAGGCGGAAACTGTCGACCATGTCTTGTACAGGTGTGAAAGGCTTTCAGGGCCCAGAGAGAGGCTAAGGGAAGCTGTGGTCGGTCGAGATGGGCTCTGGCCCTGCGATCCGGCTGAGTTCCTGGGGAGCAGGAAAAGTTACGACGCCCTAGTCAAGTTTGCGAGGACGGCCATCACGAGTAAACAGGATGAGGAAAGAGAGATTAGAGGATAGGTAGGGAAAACTGCCGTTTTTACGGCACACTCGGCCCACCACTAGCCGGCTTGGGTGGCCAAAATAGTGGGAGGTGTCCTGATAATGGGGACCGAGTTGATCAACCGATATCAACTTAAAACCTCATCGGTGCCACGGGAGAGGGGAGCCCCACTGTACGCCCGTCCGGCTTGCCGTACGGGAAACGGTGCCCCTCGCGGTTGAGGAGCCTACCTCGGCTGAAACGTGGTGGCTGTGGGACCGGCGCAAAGATAGTGGAAACCAAAACCACTGTACCTAGTGGGAGGCCCGGAACCCAAGGCGGCACTTAATTGAGTCGTCCTGGGCCTCAGAAAAGGTACGGGTCCCAGGATCCGGTGCTGGTGTTCCATAGAAGACCCGGGACCGATCGTCCGGCTTGCCGGCGTCGCTCCCGCTCGTCCTCGGCCCGCGAATAGCGCCTAGCGCTAACAGGCGGACCGGGAGTACGTAGGCGCAAGCCAAAACCCGGGAATCACGTGTCCCTATCTACTAAGTTGCGTCGTGGTAGCGGTAGTGAACGGACGGTCTGTGTGCGCTCTCCAGTAAATCTTTTGTTTTGCGGGTTAGGGTTTGTGGATCGCGGTGATTTTTGGCAGAGTGGTTTAGTCCGTTAGGATAAAGCTCCTGTGAAAGTTTCGGGTCGATTGGTCAATTATTTCGGAAGTTAGGACGAGTTAAGTTTTCGTTACCGGAAAACAGCGGTTTTTCGGTTAGCGGCAGACGTTTCTCGTCATAACTTCGGAGGTATTCGTCGGATCGCTTCGAAAGCGGTATCGTTGGATTCGCGTTGTGAATCGGAATCCGGTAGTGTCGTTAAAGTTTCTAAATTTTCATTTCGTGAACTTTTGGCTTTGACTTTCTACCGGAACTTCGGCAATTTTTCCTGGCCCTCGGAACAGGAATTTCATCGCGCGCGATAGCGCATTGGATTCCTTAGAACGAGGGCTTTGAAACGGTATTAGGTACGAGCAAATCGGACTTAATACCGGAAAGTTGTCGAAGCCGATAGATCGGCGTTTTTGTGCGGTTCGGCGTCATTGTTAGTGCGTACGGGACACGTCATCGGAACACGTCATCGTTACCGGTAGGCGGCGCGTGCGGCGGGCGTTAGTGCGGGCGCGAGTGTGCGTTGCACGGTGAGTGCGAGTGCGGTAGTGTGCGTACGGTGTGCGCGAGTGCGTGGCGAGTGCGGGTGCGGGTGTGTGCGTGCGGTGAGTGCGCGTGTGCGAATCTACCGAGATGAGTGCGCGCGTGTGATCAAACGTAACAAACCCGCGAACAGACCGGTGTCGTTTTAGAGTCGGTCTGTATAAGCCTTAGGGCGAACCCTTGCGGCGCTGTCGGCCTCCAGGTAAGGTGCTAGGATTTAATTAGCCATTAATTAATTTCAGCACGCGGACTTCGTACCTCATGGACGAAGAGGGGGAAAACCTCGCGGAGAGGGTGGGTGAGCTAGTGGCGGAGATCCTCTCGGAGGACTCTACCATTCAGTCGGTCAAACCGAGGGGGGTGGAGACCCCGGAAGCGGAGGGCATTTCCGAATGCGCCGTGGTCCGGCTTTCCACTTTCCCGGAAAAGGTTAGGTTGGCTTCACGGGACCTCGACGCCATTCTTATGGCAGAGAAGGAAAAGAAGAAGATTTCGGCGGCCGCTCATCGGTCAATCTTGGCGGTTAGGGATAGGTTCGAGGTCTTACTGGACGAGGCTTTTCGGCAGAACACGATTCTGTTGGGAAAAATCGAGGAGCTAAGACGACTCAACGCGGTTAATGGGGTTAGGGTCGTGCCACCCGTCATTTCCGAACAAAAGGCAGCGAGGAAGGAAGAGCCACCAAAGGCCACGAGGAAGGGGGACCAACCAAAGGCGGAGAGGAAGAGGGATCAACCCAAGCAGAAGACCCCAGAAGCTGGAGTGTTCGTGGAGGTGGTCAACAAGAAGAGGAAGAGGAAGAAGAAGAAGAAGGAGATGAAGATCCAGGAGGCGAAGAGGGTGGACATCGCCACCAAGGCCAAGAAGGTCAAAACTGTCGAGAGGGAGAAGGCGAGAGCTCCGGCTCGCGCGTTCGTCGTCTCGGCGGGTTTGGCTGGAACCGGGGAGGCCAAGAGGCAACTCTGGGCTGACCTGGTGAAGGGGGTGGCGGCGCCCAAACTCGGGTACTCCGCGAAGCTCCCTAGAGGCGACCTTCTCGTCAAGCCGGCAGACGAGGCGACTTACGAGGCGCTGAAGAAGATGGAGGGGGAAGGGAAGGGAGTGAAGGAGGAGAAGGCGAGGTGGCCGACGATTCTCGTCTACGACGTCGACAGGGAGATCGATAGGGAAAAGTTACCGGGTCGGATCGCGGAACAGAACCCAGAGTTGGGTTTAGATAAGGAGGCCGTGGTCCCCCTCTTCATGAAGGGGCCCAAGACGGACGAGCTCGTTTGGTGGGTCTGTTCAGTCAGGCCAAGCGCCTTCAAGCTCTTGGTAGGGAAAGCCCTTTTCATCGGCCTTACGAGGTGTAAGGTAAAGGAGTATATTGACGTTGTCAGATGCTTCAAGTGCCAGCACTTCGGGCATAGGGCTACTAGATGTCAGGAGAAGGAGGACACTTGCGGGCGTTGCGCGGTCAAGGGCCATCGGGCCAAGGATTGCAAGAGCGTGCCGGTCAAGTGCGCCAATTGTGGCCTGGCGGCTCAGTCGGGTCACACAGGATGTTCGGCGCTTCAAAAGGCGACCATCTCGGTCGCCCGTAGGACAGATTTCGGAAACTCGAAATGAACTCGTCGACTTACTGTGTCGTTCAGCTGAACATGAACGGGAACCTCCTCGTTCCCGATCAGATACTGGACTACAGCAGGGCTAACGGGGTTGACGTACTTCTGCTTCAAGAAGTGCGGACCTCGGGCGATAGATTGCTAGGGTTTGACTATAGCGCCGCGAAAGTGGTTCTCAGCTGTAGGGATGGTAGTGCAGGGGCAGCCATAGTTGTCCTAAATCAGGACATCGAGGTGGTAGCTCTGCAGGGGCTCAGCGATAGGTACTGCGCCGTGGCCAGTCTCAGGAAGAGACTTGGTCGGGCGGTCGTCTTCGTGTCAGCTTACTTCAAGTACAGCATTCCGACACGTATCTTTACGGATAGGTTAGGTGTCGTCTTGGATAGGGTCAATCAAGACGTTGTGATAGGGGCTGACGTGAACGCGCACTCGCCGCAATGGTTCAGTCGGCCGGGCAACAACTCGGGTTCAGCCCGGGGGACCCACGTCGAATCCCTCATCGCCGCGAAACACTTGACGGTGCACAACCAGCCTGGTCACCTCGACACGTACGAGAGGCCGGGTATGGGGGCATCGAACATAGATGTTACGCTGACGAGGGGGGGTTCCTTGTTGAACTCCGTTTCTGAGTGGGAAGTGCTCGACATCACAGATAGCGATCACAGGACCATCAGATTCAAGATCCGCGTTGGGTCAGGGTCAGACGGACCCTCGGTAGGGAAAAGTCGATTTAACGTTAGGAAAGCTGATTGGGATAGGTTTAGGAGGGCTCTGGCCCAAAATGTTCATGGTGATCCTGAGACCATGGTGGGCGAATGTGGGGAAATAGCGGGGTCTTTAACGCGTGCTCTAGGGCAGGCGATGGAGGCCTCCATCCCCCGTACTCGTAAGTCCGGCAGGATAAAACCACCCTGGTGGGACGTGGGGCTCGAGGAGTCCAAGAGACGTCTCAATAACTTCAGGCGTACCAGGGACTACAAAGTCTTGGATAGGGATCAATTCAGAGTGCTCAGGAACGAGCACCTGAAAAAGATTAGGAGGGCCAAGATGGAGTCGTGGAGGAAGTTCGCTACCTCTATCAACTCAGACATCTGGGGCCCGGTCTACAGATGGGCTAGGAACGGTTCTTCGAAGTGTAGGACTCCAAGCGCTGTGCTCAGAGACGACGGAACCTTCACGGTAACGGCTCTGGAGACGGCCGAACGTTTGTTGGAGAGTCTCATCCCTAGGGACAGGACTGCTCCGGTTTTTGAACATGAGCGAGTAGGAAGAGTGGGACCGGAGGTAACGGAGGCGGAGGTTAAGAGGGCTGTCTGGAGGATGGCACCTAACAAAGCTCCGGGGCTGGATGGTATCACCGCTGGGGTGCTCAGGAAAGCCTGGGGCGTTATAGGTACGCCGTTAACCGGTGTCTTGAACGAGTGCCTCAGGAAGTCGGAATTTCCGGACTGTTGGAAAACAGCTGAGGTTGTTCTGATCAAGAAGGGGGAGGATAGGGACCCGAGTCTTCCAAAGTCATATAGACCGGTTAGTTTGCTCTCGGCGCCGTCAAAAGTGCTGGAGCGGCTGGTGGTGGACAGGCTAGAGGAGGAAACGGGGGGTGCTCTTTCCGCAGGGCAACACGGATTCAGGGTCGGTAAGTCTACAATCAGCGCGATCAGGTCGTGCCTGGATTGGGTGGACAACAGTCAGGAAGCTGTGGTAGGAATTTTCTTGGATATCTCGGGAGCCTTCGACAACCTGAGATGGAACATTCTGATTAGGGACATGATGGAGCTGGGGGCATCTGATGCCACTAGATCTATCATACAGAGCTATTTGACGGGCAGAAGGGCGGTTCTCTCGGTGGAGGGAGCGACAGCATTCGCGGATCTCACCAGAGGCTGCCCTCAAGGCTCACTGTTAGGGCCAAGTCTTTGGAACCTGTCGATGGATAGGGCGTTGGTCACCAACAAGGACGATAGGGTCAAACTGGTCGCGTATGCGGATGACCTAGCGGTTCTCATCGCTGGCTCCGATCTTGACGATATTCGGGGGAGAGCGAGAGCAACGCTTGGCGCCTTGCGCGCCTGGGCGGGTCAGAGGGGCTTGTCCTTCTCGGCCAGTAAGTCTCAAGCGATTCCCCTTAAAGGAGGGCTACCGCCAGGGTTCACAGTCCCTTTCGGGGCAGAGGACATCGTGGCGGTGAGCTCAGTTAGGTACCTTGGTGTTGAACTGGACAGTAGGCGAAATTTCTGGGCGCACGTGAAGAACGTGGCAGGAAAGTCCGACTCGTTGTACAGTAGGCTCAGAGCGGCATCGTCTGCGGACTGGGGCCTCCGGCAGTCCACCTCCGCGGTAATATATAGGGCGGTTTTCCTGCCCCGTATCACTTACGCCGCGGAGATCTGGTCCAAAGGGGTCCTCACGGCCAAAGCGATAAAACTCCTAGGCAGCAAGCAAAGGAGGGCCCTCCTCTCTCTTACAGGGGCATACAGAACGACCTCGACGGATGCGTTGCAGGTCGTGGCTGGGCAGCTGCCTCTCGATTTGGAAATTCGATGGCATGTGGTTAGGTTAAACAGAAAAGCTGGTCTGATCTCGGAGGAGGAGAAGCAGGACCAGTGGGATAGGATACTCAATGTCTGGCAGGATAGGTGGGATGTTAGCGAGAAGGGTCGGTGGACCCACGCTATGATTCCCGACATCAGAAGGAGGCTGGACCTGCCACTCGAGGTCGATCACTACGTGAGCCAGTTCCTCACGGGGCACGGGGACTTTAACGCCAAGTTGACGTCCTTTGCCCTGCGGGGATCGGGGTCGTGCAGGTGTGAGACCGAGGACGAGTCGGTGGACCATGTGCTCTACAGGTGCCCGGTTCTCTCTGTTGAGAGGGGTCGGGTCATCAGGACTGTGGGCGAGGACGTGTGGCCGTGTCCGACTAGGGTGTTTCTGGACACGAGGTCGAACTACAGTGCTTTGCGTCGCTTTGCTAGGGAGGCCATCGAGGCCAAAAGAGCGTCTGATAGGTTAGGCTGAAAAAGGTTAGGTAGGCACCGTCACAGGCGACGGAAGGGTTGGTGGGGACCCTGGGTTGGCGTGCAAACGCTGGCTCGAATCTCCACTGCAAGGCCCACCACTAGCCGGCGGGGGCGCCAGAATAGTGGGAGAGACGAAAGTCTCGGGTTGATCAACCAATATCAACTTAAAACCAAATTGGTGCCACGGGAGAGGGGAGCCCCATCACGTGCCGGACCGGCTTGCCGCTCCGTCGCGCGGTGCCCCTCTAGGTTGAGGAGCCTACCTCGGCTGGAACGTGGTGGCTGTGGGACCGGCGCCAGATAGTAGTCAATAAACCACAACACCTAGTGGGAGGTCCGGAACCCAAGGCGGCACTTAGCTGAGTTGTCCTGGGCCTCAGAAAAGGTACGGGTCCCAGGATCCGGTGCTGGTGTTCCACAGAAGACCCTAGGCCGGCGGTGGCATGCCGCCGCCGTCCTAGCTCCACCCTCGCCCGTAAGTAGCGCCCAGCGCTAAGGCACGGTCGAGCGGCGGTAGGCGCAAGCCAAAACCAGGGAATCTACTGTCCCTATCTACTCTCCGCCAAGGGGGGCCCACCTTGTCGTGGTGGCGGAGCTTGAGTACCCATCGATCCGGAGAGCCTAGTAGACACCAGCAGGTCGAACGGGTCGAAGGGGAGGGTCAGACTAAGCGGTCCCCGAAAAACAAAACCAAAATGAGTAACAACAAAAAAGAGAAAAACACTTCTCCTGGAGCCTCCCTACTGGGGGGGGGGGTCGGACTCCATGGAGCGGCAGGCGGGGGTGATGGCCCCGTCGGTCGATATCATGCCATCTCGGAAAATGCGCAATCGAACGGAAATGGAAATGCTGGTAAATCGGATACGAACTTGGATAACACGAAATTTGTACGTCACAATGATGGTGATGGTAGTGGTGCTATGGAGTCGGAAAGCGAGTCCACTTGCGGCACCAAGCGCAAGTCGGAGGATTCGCCCAAAGCGCGGCAATCCAAGGTTAGGACCTTGTCCCCGTCAAGGGATAACGCCCGTCTGTTTTTTAATCACGTATCGTGGATGGAGCACACCATCACACACGAAAGAGCAAAGAAGCTCATCGTCTCCTCAGCGGAAGGTATGACGGAGAAACTGGCGTTAATTAGGAACCTATACCTTGATGCCAATTCAGAAATAAATAAGCTCTACGGAGCCACGCAGGAACAATGCAGGCTCCTTGAGGACCTCATGAGCTCATTCGCGACCCAGCTAAGGGCAAAAGATGATGAGATTCATATGATCCGTAACGAGCTGAGTGCGAACCCAAAAGGGAACAACGACAGACAGGTTAAAACCTACGCTGAGATGACGGAGAAACCGTCATCAAGGCAAATTCCAGTTACTGCGACCACAACTGTAAAGCCCGCCGCCACGACGAAGAAGGGTAACAAGACCCTCAAAAAGGCGCTACAGAAAAGCAGAGAAGCTAAGTCTAGCTCTCGCTTTATTCTGAAGACTGAAGATCCGAAAGACCTTGATACCGCGCGGAGAGAAGTTTGGTCCGAGGTAACGAGCAAGACCAAGGCTCCGAGAGTTAAGACGATAAAAGGCTTGGACAGCATCACAATAATACCAGATGATGCAAATACGTTGGAGGTGCTTAGAAGGACCTCTGGACTAGTCGAGATTGGGCCAAGGAGGCCGAGGCTAATCATCTACGACGTAGAGGTAGATATTAGTGAGAGCGACCTCGTAGAAAGCATAAAGGCTCAGAACCCCTAACTTGACCTGAGCAGAGAGGACATTGATTCAATCAAGCCTCTTCACAAGTTAGGTCCCAGAAACAGGCATACTACCCATTGGGTAGTGGAGCTAGCACCGGACGTGCTTAAAAAGCTGGAAAACAAGAAAGTTTTCCTGGGCATGAGCCGCTGTGCTATTAAACTGCATAATAATGCAACGCAGTGCTACAACTGCCAGAAATACGGGCACACTGCCCTCAAGTGCAGAGCAGCAACACCAATCTGCAGGACATGTGCTGGGTCACATGACAGCAGAACATGTGACCAAACAATCATAAAGTGTGCGAACTGCAAGGGAGAGCATAAGGCCTCATATGCTAAGTGCAAGGCCAAGACAGCTGCCATGGTAAATACCATGAGGAGGACCGACTTTGGTATCTCATGTTGAAGTTAGCGCAACTAAACATGAACGGGCAACGCTTAGTTGCGGAACAGTTGCGGGATTATTGTATTAAAAATGACATTGATGTCATACTTGTCCAGGAACCACCACTCACGATCGGGAAAGATGCGGTCTCGGGTTTTGAGCATGCCCCGATAAGGACGGTAATTGGGAAGGGTAACCAGGACACCCAGATCGGCGCGGCTATAATAGTCCTCAACCCTAACCTAAAGGTCTTGGCATCAGACTTGCAAAACCCGAACGTAGCAGCTGCAATTCTGGAAGACAGCAAGGGGTCCAGCTTCACCCTTCTGTCAGCGTATTTTAAATACAACAGGCCGACCGAAAGCTTCCTTGAGCTGGTGCAGGCTCACCTTGAAAAGTACAGAACTGTGGTAATGGGAATCGATGCTAATGCGCACTCGCCGAAATGGCTCTGCGACAGGGGCAACGCCAGGGGCACCCTGGTTGCAGAGTTTATTGAGGCCAACCACTTGGAAATCAAAAACATAAGGCATGAATTAAAGACGTATAAAAGGCCGGGCATGGGAGAGTCAAACATCGACCTCACCATCGTCACGAACAACTTCGTCAATAGACTGGTGAACTGGGACCTGACAGCGGATGTGACAGACAGCGACCATAGGCTGATCTCATTCGAAATAAGTAATCACCAGCCCAGCTCACCGCAAGTTAAGGTCAGATTTAACACCAGGAAAGCCGACTGGTTAAGCTTCTCTAATTATCTTGTCCAAGGCTTACACGATACCCCGGACGAGGGTACATGATAGAGCGAGAAACCTGACCAAAATAATAGGCTGGGCGGCCGGCAAAGCGATACCTAGAAAGGGTAAATCTTGGCACTCTCTTAAACCGCCATGGTGGAACCAAGAGCTTACGGCTTCCAAGAAATGCCTAGAAAGGGCTAGAAGGGAACTCAGAACCCACGACTCGGAAAGTCATAAAAGAGAGTACCTGGTGGCTAAAAACCAGCACACCGGCCTGATTAGGAGGGCTAAAATGGCTTCCTGGCGGAACTTTGCAGAAGATGGGAACATCAAAATCTGGGGAACGGCCTTCAGATGGGCGAATAAAGGCTCAAGGAACCGAGACCCCCCATCAGTAATCCGGCTAGAAGATGGGCAAATGTCCACGGACATAGACAGCACGGCCAAAGAGCTGCTTAGGACCTTTGTACCGGACGACAACTTTGACATAAGCAATGCAAACTTAGATGCGGCTGAGTCTAGGGGTGACTATGGCGAAATGCCCATAGATGAAGTTAGAGATGCCATTTGGAGGATCGGCCCAAACAAGGCACCGGGCCCCGATGGAATTACGGCGGGAATTCTGAGGAAAGCATGGCCATATGTAAGCGACAGGCTGGGGTCTCTTTACAAGGATGCCCTTACGCACCATACTTTCCCCGATTCGTGGAAAAAAGCTGAAATAGTGCTCATAAAGAAAAAGGGTAAAAAAGACCCTATGAGCGCCAAGTCCTATAGACCGGTGAGCTTGCTCCCGGTCATAGCAAAAGTCCTCGAAACCCTGATCGCAAACCGGTTAAAAGTCGAGATAAGTGGTAATATGAGTGACAAACAGCATGGTTTCACTCCAGAAAGATCAACGCTATCGGCACACGATAAACTCGAGAGCGTATCCAAGGACTGCAAAAGCAGATACGTGTTAGGGACGTTTTTAGATATTACTGGTGCTTTTGACAACTTCTCTTGGGAAGCCCTGCTCAAGGACCTGATGTCGGTAGGAGCGTCAAGCAACAGCGTGAAAATGATATGTTCGTACCTAAGCAAAAGAACCGCGCTAATCCAGATGGAAGGTAAAGTATACGAAAAAAGGCTAAGGAAAGGATGTCCCCAAGGCTCCCAGCTGGGTCCACTGTTGTGGAACGTCGCAGCTAATGCTGCTTTGCTAGAAGGTAGCAACGAAATAGTAGCCTATGCCGACGACTTGGTGGTTCTGGCAGGCGCGGCCAGGGTCGAAACGGCGATAAGGCGAACCGAGGAAACCCTTGTGGACCTAACCAGATGGGCGTCACAACGAGGACTCTGCTTCTCGGCCGGAAAGTCCCAGACAGTTTGCCTCAAAGGAGGTAAAAAGCCGGATTACACGGTAAAAATTGGGGACGACACCATCGAGGCCACCAGTACGGTTAAATATCTGGGCATTGTCCTAGACCGAGGCGGGACGTTTTGGCCACAGGTTAAAAGCCTCACGGAAAATTCCAAAGACCTCTTTTCGAGGCTTAGAGGACTAATGTCGGCCAACTGGGGTCTAAACCAGGGTACGGCCAGGATCTTGTATAAGGCAGTGTTCCTTCCCTGGATTACGTACGGGGCACGTATTTGGGAAAAAGGAACACTGACCAAAAAGGCGGTCAAGAAACTCGGGTCGATCCAACGAAGAGGACTCCTTGCAGTCACAGGAGCGTACAGGACGACTTCGACTGACGCCCTACAGGTTCTTGCGGGACTCCTTCCGATGGATTTGGAAATAAGAAAAGAGGCAGCACGCCAAAGAGAACGAGCCGGAATAATAACCAAGGAAGAAATGTTCCGGATAGAAATGGAACTCCTGGAAATCTGGCAACATAGATGGTCAGACTCCGGTAAAGGTACCTGGACCAAAGAGTGTATACCGGATGTAAAGATTAGATACAGGCTTAAAATGAATATGGACCACTACACGAGCCAAATCCTTACAGGCCATGGTGATTTTCTTGGCAGGCTACACAGCTTCAAGCTCGTAGAAAGTCCAAATTGCAGATGCGGACATGGTGCCGAGACAGTGCGACACGTTCTCTACTCGTGCAGAAGAACGGAGATGCCGAGAGCGAGACTTAAAAGAACGCTAATGGAGTATAATTGCAGCTGGCCACCGGAGAACGGGGAACTCCTCAAAAGCAAGAATACATATGAGGCACTTAGAAGGTTTGCGAAAGAAGCACTTACCAATCGAGTAGATCGATAAAATCGGACCAGGAGGTCCAAGGGCCGAAACGCGGGCGCGACAAGGTCGTGAGCCCATAGACATGGGGTTTCCCAGATGAGTGTTATGAGGGTTTCCCAGAACGGCGTAAGCGGCAGAAGCGGTGGGATCCGCTCATGCGCGTTTCGGCCGGGAAACACTCATGCGTCAGGGACGCGTAGAAGGCCCTGCTGTTGGGGGCCTTTCAGAATACCACGGCAGTACTCCCTGCTTGTCGTAAGAGGCGACTAATAGGGAACGGCCAGACGGGGCCGGCGTCAGGGACGCGGGCACACCGAAACCTCCGGGGACTAGGGTGCTGCGAGGTTCTGACCGCGACCTCGAGAAGAGCGGGTTGATCACCTCGGTGATGCCTCAGGGAGGCGGTACACAGGCTACCGAGCCTTTAACTCGGGGGTCGCGGCCACCGCGTCGGTGGCGAGCGCCACCCGGTAAGGGTCCACCATGAACCCGAGGTACACGGCCCAAATCTTGGTAGAATCACAGCTGAGGCTAACGCCGACGAAGCTCGTTTCGAACATCCCACCAATGATGTGCTTACCTAACGGGAGTGAGAATGGTACTTCGGGATGTGGGGGAGCCCCACGGCACTGAGGTAATTGGTGTCGTGCCCTCACACTCCGGCCGCGTATCGGTATCGGCTGGTACGCGGTCGGTGGCGGTTTGGTTTCGGAGTGGCTGTTAGCTGGAGCTAACTGTGTGGTTAAAAGACTAAGCTTGGTCTAGGGGAAGGTTGCCGAGTGAGAATACTCCTTAGCGCCCACCCAGCCTACCGGGGGGGCTATATGCACCGGAGGTTGCCCGTGACCAAATACGGGAAGCGATGAGGATAGCTCGCGGCCCGACCAGGGGGGCGAAAGGCACGTGAACGCCTTAGCCGAACGGTACGGGCGGGCTCTCTCCCGACTTCGATGGGAATGGGAGTTTCGCCCGGTGCTCGTGGTCCTTAGACGACGCACGGCCGGCGGTCGGTGGCTAAAACCGCCGCACGCCGACCGTGTACCTCCGCGGCTCTTGACTAGCGCACAGCGCTAATGTGAGGTCCGCGGTTGTAGCCGCAAGGCACCAAACCCGGGAGTCTTCGTGTCCCTATCTACATACAGTGCCGTTCTGATAGCGGTGGTGTACGGACGTTCGTTGTCTCCACGTTAGTGTGCTCCGCGGTACGACCTCTCGTGGCGATAACTTTTTTGTTAATATCTTGGTCTTAAGTCCAAAATTTTTTATGATTCTTTCGTAAAACCGTGTATAACAAGTGCGTGTACGGACTGGTGTCGATTTTGAGTCAGTCCGTATAAAACCCCCCCTTTGGGGGAATTTCTCAGATCCGCCATAAGGATTACATGGCCGCCGTGAATGAAGGTTAGTCGAAAATAGTATAATCTACAGTTAAGACAAACTTCCCATTACGCATTACGGTTCATAATAAATACGCAATCGAGCAATCTTCCCCCCTCCTACCATAGTTCCCGATCTCGCCACCAGGTGGTGTGAGAGACTCGGGACTGGTGCCGGATTTTTCGTACAAGTCCCCTGTGGCCTACGGAACTTTCCCCGGCCACTTTGGACTTAACGCGGCCACGCTACGGCCACTTAAAGGTGGCCAATAGTACAAGGGTCCCATAAAGAACATAGTCCCTTAAAAATACACGGGTGTATGTTTAGTTGCCTATTGGTCCAATTTAAGGGGCAACTTACCCAAGTAGGTTTGGTGGTATCCAAATAATTTTAGGGGTAACTTACCCGTGTGTATTGGGTTGTATCCAACCGGATTTAAGGGGCAACCAAAAAAATTTAAATTAAATCTCCCGGAAACGTGTAGGTCCCTGTAGGCCTTACCTAACAATGTCCTGCACAAGTGGAGGCCCCTCCAGGGCAAACTCGAGCTCCTCCCTACAGGAACAGTTGAGCCCAAGACAACCGGCTGCTAAGAGGACGATGGATGATCGATCTGCATCTGCGTCAGATGTCGATCCGGCAATCCTTGTGAGAGACACCGTTGCCTGGATTAGGCACACTCTTGGACTGGAAGTGATGAAGAAGTCGGTCATGGATATTACGATCAAAAGGAATATCCTCGAGAAGCTCGACTCACTCTCTATGGCCAGTGCCTCACTTGCTTCTGAGTATGCCGCTAACAGAGCCAGACTTGAAGAGTCAAGGAAAGCCACGGGGGACGCCGTCGAACGATTCTCCCAGATCCTTGCCAACAAGGAGGCGACAATTGTAAATTTAAAAGCCCAATTACTGGACAAAGCAAAGGAGACGGTTCATAATCCTCCCTTCCCGGACGCCAATCTGAATTACTCAGGTGCGGTTAAAAGGGTGGGCAGGTCAAAGACCAGGGGGGAAAGAACGTGCGGAATTAGCAAGGTCGAAGTCCAGGCTTCAGAAGAGGTCGAAGGCGATGAAGGACTCCAGGGCGAAGTCACCTGTCGACACGTTCATCTTCACCCCTTCGGATGACCTTAATATTCATCAGGGAAAGGAGGAGCTATGGAGCTTGGTTTCCAGAGCCACAAATACTCCAAAATTTAGTTCGGTTAATGCCAGAAACGGTAATTTGGTGATCAAGCCACACAACAAGGAATCGTCGGATGTGCTCAGGAATATTGCTAGGAATAAGGGGATCATTAAAGCGGATACCATCAAATGGCCGAGAATATCCATTGAACCGGTTGACGTCTCTCTTAGTGCCAAGGACATCTCCGAGCGACTTATAGTTCAAAATCCGGACGTACTCAGTGAAGCTTCTCCCTCGGACATCACTCCTGTCTTCAAAAAAGGTCCAAGGGAAAGACCCTATACTAGGTGGATTTGTGAGGTCAACCCAAAACTTGTCACGTAGCACAATTACACACAAGAATAATAATAATATTAATAATAAAGAAATAAAAGTAATTATCAGAAATTATAATAATCAGATTTATTATTATAATAATAATAAAGAAATAAAGGAAAATGTAATAATAAAAATTGTCATTAGACGCACAAAAATAATGTTAATAATAACAAAGGTAATAAGACGCGAGAAATAATAATTACAGTACAATGTCAAAGAAAAGGCCACGAAGACGGCTAAAAGCAGACAAGTTCGTCATTCGTTCGCGGCGGTCGGCTCACCGTCCGCGAACGCTTCGTGACACATCGTCGTCTCCAAAACTGGTTCTTTTAATCGCTCGGGCGTCCCGATTGATAATCGAACGTACGATGTTACAGTGGCAAGGGGGTGTAACGGGTGAGATCGCGGTATCCGTGAGACACGACCGTGTCAAACTATACAACGGCTTCCTGAGTGCAAACATTTACCTGGGTTTCGATCGATGCAGGGTGCAACGATTTGAGGATGTGAACCAATGTTTCAATTATTTGCGTCATGGACACCCGGCTAGCAAATGTTTTGAGAAAGATCAGATATGCGCCCACTGCTCCAAACGCGGTCACCTTAATAGTGCCTGTCCTCTCGCGGGATCTGTACCCACATGTGTGAATTGTAGAGGCAAACACATGGCTACGGACCGTACATGTTCAGCTAGAACCATGGCTCTTGTGAAAATTCTCAAAAGGACGGACTATGGGGAGTCCTCTGCCACTTGTCCGATGGAAGTCACGGCTACTCCTCAGACTCTAGACCGCTCTCAACTGGATGCCACTTCAACCCGTGATGGCTAGTGCTCCACTTAAGATCGATAATGTAAAGAACGTGGTACAATCCATTAATGGCATAACAAAAAGAACACCTCTACGTCCGAGACTCATTATATACGATGTCCAGACTGACATCGAAGAAGATGATTTAGCGACGTCACTAAAAAACCAAAATCCTGAGCTGAACCTAACTTATAGTGAGTTGAACAATCTCAAACCACTATTTAAGACTGGACCAAAGAATGGGGACTCGGTCCACTGGGTAATCGAAGTTGACCCAAGTACTCAAATCAAGCTGGCCGGACAGAAAGTGTACTGTGGTTACACGAGGTGTAAGATTGCAAACTATGTCCAGATCACGCAGTGTTTCAATTGTCAAGGATTTGGGCACATAGACGCAAAGTGTCGTGTTAAACAGGCAACATGCAGGAACTGCGGTGACGGACATTCAACTAAGTCTTGTAATAATGATAAAATAAAGTGTGCTAACTGCGGTGAGCCGCACAAAGCGTCCCACGCAGGATGCAAGAAACGAGAATCGGCTATAATTGCTATGTTGCGCCGGACTGATTATGGCGCATAATCTAAAAATTGTACAGCACAATATGAATGGCCAGCAGATAGTTGCAGAACAACTCCGTGACTACTGCGTTCGAAATAAGATTGACGTCATCTTGGCGCAAGAGCCCCCCCTTACGGTAAACGGCAAGGCCATACCAGGCCTTGACCACGGCCCCATAAGACTAATCATAAAAAAGGGTGAAGGTAACAGCCCAGCCGGAGCGGCAATAATTATATTAAATCCGCACCTGAAGGTACTATCCTCGGAGACGCAAAATAGCAACGTTGCAGCCGCTATTATAAGGGACAACGCTGGGACTTCTTATACTCTGATTTCGGCTTATTTCAAGTTCAACCGCCCAACTGAAAGCTTCATTGAGCTAATGAGGCCTCACTTCGAGGGCCGCAGGCCAGTTATAGCGGGCATAGACTCCAACGCCCACTCGAAGAGGTGGTTCTCGGAAGACAGGAACGCGAGGGGCGTCCTGGTCGAAGAGTTCATTGACGATAACGATCTCCATATAGCTAATATACGACACGAGCTCAACACATATGATAGACCAGGCATGGGCAGATCTAATATCGATATTACCATTACCACACGTTGCTTTAGCTCGAGAATCCAGAAGTGGGATGTATTAGCGGAGATAACCGATAGTGACCACAGGGTGATAACCTTTGAGGTTTCCGGCTCGAACCAACAGCTCTCTCAGCGCCGCACTCGCTATAACACGGCCAAAGCGGACTGGACCACCTTTGGCAGGTACCTCGTTCAAGGACTGCATGACTCACCGGATACTGGCTCAATACACGAAAGAACAAAGCTCCTAAATGATATTATAGTAAGAGCAGCCGACAAGGCAATACCACGTAAACATAAAGCTAATGTCTCTTTGACTCCACCTTGGTGGACTCGAGACCTCACCGAGTCTAAGAGGAAATTAGCGAGAGCCAGACGGGAGACTAAAGCTCGAGGAACAGAGCAAAAGCTCGAAGAGTATAAGGCAACGAGAAATCAACATACGACTAAAATAAGAAGTGCCAAAATGACAGCATGGCAGAACTTTGCCAATGAAGGCAATACAAAGATCTGGGGCTCAGCCTTCAGATCGGCCAAGAATGGCACCAGGCTGCGAGACCCACCATCGGTCATTCGAATGGGTAATGGGCAATTAACAGAGGACATAGAGAGCACGGCCGCTGAACTGCTCAAGGTATTCGTACCAGATGACGAGTACAATATCAACGATTTTAACCCAGACGTAGCGGAACACAGCCCCAACTACGGAGACATTACCCATGAAGAGGTAAAGGCCGCCATATGGCGAATGGGACCAAACAAAGCTCCAGGCCCGGATGGGATCACGGCGCACATCCTAAGGAAAGCCTGGCCATATATTGAACAACGTCTTGTGAAACTATTTGGTGACGTGCTCAACTCCGGCGAATTTCCGGATGTCTGGAAACAGGCGGATCTAATCCTAATAAGGAAAAAGGACAAGGAAGATAGTACGAATGCGAAGTCTTACCGCCCGATAAGTCTTCTCTCGGCCACTTCAAAAGCTCTGGAGACATTGATTACCAGGCGTCTCAAGTTGGAGATAAGCGCCAATATGAGCTCTAGGCAACATGGTTTTATGACCAACAGGTTCACCTTGTCGGCAGTGGACCAAATGGAAGCTGTGCTAGAGTCCACCAGAAATAGATATATTCTGGGTACCTTTCTGGACATAACAGGCGCCTTCGACAACCTGTCTTGGGAAGCTCTGCTAAATGATCTGCTCGCAGTCGGGGTCTCTAGAAATAGTCTAAGGATGATAAGCTTGTACCTCTCAAATAGATCGGCAACACTCAACATCGAGGGAATGACATTTGCTAAACTCCTTCGGAAAGGATGTCCCCAAGGGTCTCAGTTAGGTCCACTGCTGTGGAACGTGGCAGCAAACGCTGCACTGGTCGACAGAGACACGGAGACCATCGCCTATGCCGACGATCTGGTTGTGCTTGCTGGAGCAGCCAGGATCCCCAAGTCAATCGACCGAACTGAGAAGACTCTGACAGACCTTAGTGCCTGGGCTATGACCCGAGGACTTCAGTTCTCGACCCAGAAGTCACAGTCGATGTGCCTCAAAGGAGGGAAAAAGTCAGACTTCACCATACGTATGGCAGGTGAAACCATTAAGGCCACTGACACGGTCAGATACCTTGGCATTACCTTGGATCGAGGAAAAACCTTCTGGCCGCACATCAAGAACATGGCAGAAAACTCCATTAATCTGTTCTCGCGCTTAAGGAGCCTCATGTCGGCTAACTGGGGTCTGAATCAGGCTACGGCGAGGGTGATATATAAGGCGGTTTTCATACCAAGAATTACATACGGAGCCCGTATATGGGAAAACGGGTCGAAAACCGTAAAAGCCATTTCAAAGCTTGGCTCGGACCAACGAAGAGCCTTGCTGGCGACGACTGGTGCATACAGGACCACGTCCACCCACGCTCTACAGGCAATCGCGGGTTTGTTGCCGCTGGACCTAGAAATTAGAAAAGTTGCTGCACGACAAAAAGAGCTGGCAGGACACATAACGCGAGACCAGAGGCTACAACTGGAAGAAGAGATACTGGACGCTTGGCAAAATAGATGGCTGGTCAGTAGCAAAGGTTGCTGGACCAGGTACCTAATACCGGACGTTAAGCTTAGGTACAAGCTGGATATGGTTATGGACCACTACACGAGCCAGCTCCTCTCGGGACATGGCGATTTTCTGGGCCGTCTACACAGTTTCAAACTAGTTGAGAGCCCGAATTGTAAATGTGGTCAAGGCTCGGAAACTGTCAGGCACGTCATCTTTGCCTGCAAACGGACGGAGGAACCGAGACAAAGACTATTAAGAGTGATGCAGGAGAGCGGATGCAACTGGCCCCCGGAAAGTGGGGAGTTCTTGAAGTCCAAAAAAACATACGAGGCTCTAAGAACATTTGCAAGAACGGTTCTCAGGAACAGATCGGATAGATGAAAGCAAAAAGAAAACAAAAGAAACCCACAATGCTTGCACTAGCATAAGGTCGAAACGCGGGCGTGACAACGTCGTGAGCCTTTAGACATGGGGTTTCCCAGATGAGTATTGACGGCGAGAGTGGCAGAAACGGTGGGATCCGCTCATGCGCGTTTCGGCCGGGAAATACTCATGCGTCAGGGACGCGACGAAGGCCCTGCCGTTGGGGCCTCAGAATACCAAGGCAGTACTCCCTGCTTGTCGTAAGAGGCGACTAAAAGGGAATGGCCAGACGGGGCCGGCGTCAGGGACGCGAACACACCGAAACTGTGGAGATGACGGATCCCAAAACGGTTCTCGTGTCCGTCTGATGAACGGGTACGGGCTTCGGCCCGGTGCTGGTGGTCCTCATGACGACCCGGGCCTCTGGAATATCCGTGGGTCCGAATTCGAACGCGCCTCTTGAGTAACGCCCCGCGTTAATAGAAGGTGCGCGGACGAAATCGGCTTCAGCCACAAACCCGGATCTCGTGTCCCTATCTACTATGACATTGCGATAGTCCAGGAACCGCACACAGATAGTAAGGGAATCCCCCCTGCTAGATAGACGGCCGTACCGAGTAATAGCGGCGGACGGACCGGTCAAAGCGGCAATAGTGGTTGCGAACGAAAAGATCGGTGTGCTGGCTCTGAGAAAATTATGTCCGAAACACTTAGCGGCGGCGGCGCTAAGCGTGAACTCAACGGAATTCGTCGTGGTGTCAGCGTATTTCCAGTATGAGGACCCTACTGAAAGACATTAAGAGAACCTAGAATCCGTACTTAAGAACGTAAAAGGGAATATTATAATAGGCGCTGATGTTAACGCTAGATCGGTAGAATGGCATGACACCAAAACAGATGTTAGAGGCGGTTGGTCGGCGAGTTCATCGCGGCGAATGACTTAAAAATCGAGAACGCATGCGGGCAGCCGTGTACTTATAAATGGTATTACAGGGGCGAGGCCTATCTTGATGTTACGCTCTCCCGATTGGATCGGAGCAGAGTGGAAAATTGGAGTGTGTTCCCGGACGACACTACCAGCGATCACGCACTAATAAGCTACAGCTTAATAACTCGAACGCACAGCTGCGATGTTCGGGACGAGTACCCCACAAGGTACCGCCTGAGCGGAGTCAACTGGAGAAAATTCCAACAAACTGTTAATAAACTTAAGGCGAAGAGTCTGATCTGGCCGGAGATAATATTGATAAATGCGCTGAAGCGATTGATAGAATATTAATGACCGCGTGTAATCTCAACATGAGAAAGGGGAAAGACCCCAAAAAGAAACCCCCGCAGTGGTGGAATCGCTCACTCAATCTCCTACTGAGGAGAATAAAAATTAAATCGATCGTCGATCGGAAAACCAGAGAAAAGCAGCTAGAACTGCCATCCGCTCTCTGAGAAAAGCATACGCACGAAAGCGCGTCAAGGCAAAAAGAGACTCGTGGCATCGATTCGTTACAGTCATGGGTAACGAGAAGCCATGGGGATCGGCGTATGGCTGGATAAAGAAGGGGTCCAGCAGACCGTCAGAGGAGCTATTTACGGCGATTAAATTGAATGACGGGTGTTTTACGGAAACACTAGCGGAGATAGCAGACCGGCTGTTAAACGAACTTATTCCGAGCGACGATGACGCGGTTGAAACCCCGGAGCAAAAAGCTCTGAGGGCAGAGACGGGCGTCCACTTGAGACGAATCGAACCCACAGAGGTGTCAGGCCAGGTCAGACTGTGCGATGAGGCGGAGGTCAAAAAGGCTATCTGGCAGATGGCTCCTAAGAAGGCGCAGGGATACGACGGCGTCAGAGGGGAGATTCTAAGGAGAGCTTGGTCGGCGCTTGCGGGACAAATTACGCATACTTTTAACGTCTCCCTCAAGACAGGGAACTTCCCCAAATCTTGGAAAATTGCCGATCTGAGAGTGATTAGGAAGGGTCCGGGCAAAGACCCAGCGGAAGCCAAATCGTATAGGCCGATTAGCCTGCTACCGGTAATCTCTAAGGCCTTAGAACACATTACTGTGGGCCGATTTAGGGAAAAAGTCGAAAATAGACTCTCAGACCGGCAATATGGGTTCACGCAGCGTCGATCAACCGTTGACGCCATTCAAAGACTTCTTAATTGGGCAGATGCCCGGGAAGAGAAATACGTTGTTGGAATTTTCTTGGACATTAGCGGAGCCTTCGACTGCCTTTAATGGCCGCAGCTCATAAAAGATATGCGGGACCTGGAGTGTGGAACGGACCTCGAGCAGATAACGAAAAGTTATCTCACGAATAGAGTGGCGCGATTCCGTACGGGCGGACGGATGAAAGAAAAGATATTAACGAAGGGGTGCCCGCAAGGTTCGAGCTACGGCCCGGATCTTTGGCGGTACGCGATCGATCCGCTTCTCAGACAGGAACTCCCCAAAACAACGAAATAATCGCATACGCGGACGACATCGCGTTAATTGTCGCGGCTAACTAGCGTGCGGCGCTCGAGAATGAACTGACGGGCCTGTTACAAAGGGCAGCCACTTGGGCAAAACAGCGAAAGCTGACCTTCTCGGTTACGAAAACGCAGGCCATGTTCCTAAAAGGCGTTCTGATAAGAAACCCGACAATTAAATTGTACGGGAAAAACATCGGGTTCGCGGCCGAGGTGAAGTACCTCAGAGTGACCGTGGACAGGTTAAGAAATTTTAACAAACACCGGGTGGAAAAAGTTAACCAAGCGAAAGAGACGTTCAGTAGGATGGTGGCGATCTCAAGAGGTAACTGGGGCCTCAAAGAAACACGTGTAGGCTGCTTTACAAGTGCGTATTTCTACCCAGGGTCGCATATGCGGCCTCGATATGGGCAACGCGAAGTATGACACTAGTCAAACCGAGAGACAGTGTGCTCTCGGCACAGAGACAGCCGCTATTAGGGATCACAAAGGCATATAGAACCACATCGACGGACGCTCTCGCGCTGTTAGCCGGAGTACTGCCGCTAAATCTAGAGCTGCTCCAGAGAGCGAAGATCGAAACGGAAACGGTGGCCGTGAGGTCGGGAGCTTTGACGACTGACAGGATTACCGAAATCAGAGCGATAAAATTAGAGTCCATGCGTCGGTAGAACGACAGATGGGTCGCTAGTGAAAAGGGAAGATGGACGGATCGTTGGTTCCCTACGGTCCAGGCAAGACTGTCGCGACCGTGGGTGATCCCCGATCAATACACGTCGCAGTTCTTGTCGGGGCATGGGGACTTCGGCGAGTACCTTCGTCGTTTCAACCTTAGAAGCGAGGCGCGTTGCGGGGACTGCGGCTGCGAAGTCGACTCAGTCTCGCATGTGCTATTCGACTGCCCGTCGTTCGATCCATAAAGACAAAAACTTCGCCTCGGGGCAAAAGCGGACATTGTGATCTGGCCGTGTGAGGTTGAAGACTTAACGAGGACACCTTGGGCCTATAGGGCATTTGAGACGTTCTGTAAGGACGTTCTCACTAAAAGGGCGGAATGGAATAGGGCGGAAAGAGGCGTTAGATTTCCTCGGTCCGGGCAATAACAGCGGCGGGCTGCTTTGCCTGTCGTTTGAAGGGAGCGAACACCCGATCACACCGTACCGCTCTCAGAAATCGGCTGACCACCGATTCTCGGGCCGAAGGAGCCAAAGAATATGATTTGCATTGGGCGAGATACCGGGGAGGGTAGGAGAAACGTGTGACCGCCGCCCTTCAGCGGGCGCTCACAATTGTCTCATGCCTGTAACCGGCCGAAAGTCCAGGGACTCGGGGCAGCGTGACAGCGTGATTTGGAGAGTCTCACTCGGGCGCCAGGGCATCGATCGCCTGAAGCGCACAGGTATGCGGTAATATTCGCTAACTACTGGGCAGAAAGCGGCCGTCTCCTGCATTCAGACCCAAAAGTAGTTAACGTGCGAGTTGTTCGACTGAAGGGGAGTCGATCATCGAATAAGGCACAAGCTGGGGAAACACTGGCTTGCCGTATAAACGGCCGACCGCTCGGCGGGACGATATCGTGCCGGGAAGCTGAGGGAGGCTGCCGTATGGGACCTAGTGCGCCTATCCGGCGGATATTAACCCCAAAAGCAGAACGGAACGGTAGCGGTAACATATGTTGCCACACGCGCTCTCGAAAAACCGATACGCGAAACTCATGCCACGGGATCTCGAAGGTGCCCCACTTTCCTTAACTGGACGGTGCTTCGAGAGCGGGGCGCGCCCGGTGAGGTTGGACTCGTGGAGGCGTCGGTTAGCTAGTGAAATAGAAGGGTGCATAAAGAATCTGCCGACCGAATCAGCGCTCGGCTGCTCCGGATCAAATCGGGCCGATTTGGACGGCAACACACGGGCGGAGTGTTCTCTTCCTACGGGAACGATGATCCTCTTCTAGCAATTAAACACGCGAGTGTCCCTATCTACTACTACTAGTGTCTCCATGACCGCGATAGAACACGGACGTGTGAACCCACGTTAATATGCTCTCCGTGCAGCGCACTCATGCGGTACTTCTTAGCCAATGCTAACTTCTTAAGTTCGTGAAAATTTTTTGTGAAAAGTTTATAAAAAGGTGCGAATAAGTGTTTCAAACGTTTCAAAGTTGTTCTCGAACAGCTTCGTCGAATATTCAATCCGTGATCTGCGAAAACTTGTAAGTACATGTTAAACTATATGACTTATACAATATAAGTGGTGGACATACAACCGCGTGCCGACTTGACCTAGCTCGACACGTGCCGTTTTAATCACTTATCGAGTCATCAATTTTTAACTTCTAGTAAATTTCGTGCGTATACAGTGTAAAGCATTTTTATGTAAAATATATCATTTTCGTGGAAACCAGTGACTTAAGTACCGACCCGAGTCGAACTTAACGTGTGACGTATCTACGGAAGCGGGATTTTACTGTCAGTACATATTACCAAAAATTACATTTTTAAGTAATAACGGCGGCTACTTAGAACAATTTAAAAAGTCAAAAATCCAACCCAGGTACCAGGAGTATATTGTATCACTAACCAGCCGCCCGGGACCTAGAACGTATTTTCTACCTCTCAGACATAACATACTAAAAGTCAAAATTTCCAAAATTTCCACCCCTCATATTTTGAGTGGCTGTAACTTCGGAAGACCTTAACGAAACAAATTGCAACCATTTTGGTTAGGATCCCCTACAATTCCCCTCCTGGACGAAACGATCAAGGGATCCCTTCGACCCCTTCGAACATTTTTTCGTCCGATTGGGACCAAAATTGGTAGGCTCTATCTTTGCAATGAAGATAGTTCCTCTACCCAATTTGGGATAGATCGGACTTCTTTCCTGAAATCCCTAAGGGATTTCATTTTGAAAAATTACGATCTATCCCCGTAGGGGACAAAAACTACTATAATGGCGTCATGGGAAATGGGGCGGGTACTTCTCGTGATTTGGAGAACTACCGCAGAGCTATGTCTTACAATCGTAGACTCAGCGGTTTTGAATCATTAGCAAGTACCTCAACCGAGGACCAGACAGCAATTGAAGAGGAAGCAAGAACCGCGCGCCTAACATTCTGCGTGAAGCGGAACGAATAAGGGAAACAAGAAACACAACAGAAAAAACCAAAAAGGACTCAGGACTTAACCTTTCATTATCATTCAGAGCTCCGAAAGCTGATAAAACTACCGGTAAGGAAGATAAAATTAAACAGTGGGAACTATCATGATCCATGAAAAGGAAGTCTACCTGATTTGAGTTGTATTATTCCAGAAGGCCCAAAACAAGAGACAGTCAAAACATATAATATACCAATGAGAATGAACAAACACGATAATCCTGCGTTAAGACTCCTTGAGGAGGATAAGCAACGGAAGCTAGCTAAGTTACATCAAATCTTCAAGGAAAAACAGGCACTTGGCAAAATATATGAAGATGAACGCTTTGAAAGACTCAGAAAGGAAATGGAATGTACTACGGACCCGGACGTATACGCTGACATGATGATTAGAATGTATCCGGATCTCGAGGGTACGGATTACGATTATGTACAACTCAGAAAACAAGGAAAGTGCGAGATGATCACAGAGATTGCGGATAAGGTAATCAATATATATCCGTCTCTACCATCCGATGATTATGATTATGTGGACACCAAGATAGGAAAAATACAAACAGAAGACGATTATGATGATACGTCCCAATGGAGCGGTGAGAAAGTCCTTTTCAAGGGCTATGATCACGAGGACCCTTATCAGGCTTCAACGAGGGCAAACACACCTCGGCGGGAAAACACCTCTCCCCCATTGCCGGTAAGGATCAAAATTCCATTAATGAGGACAACTAGCATAGACAGTTCTACGTCCAGCTCTAGCTCAAGCGGAACTCCAACTCCATTCTCACCAAACATGATGAGACTTAGGGGAGGAGCAGCGAGCTCAGTGGGATCTCCTGCATCCGCGACAGCGGAGAGGTTAAAGGACGTGAACAATGACAAAACACCTGAGGCAGTCAATAAATTCCTCAGACCACTTATGGACGATGACTTCGTCGAAACAAGCTCTGTGGGATCAACCAAGAGGAAAAAGACAATGGATGAACTTTGTGCCTCTAGATACACTGCACCGGGACTTAGCCAAAGTCACGCACTTGGTCATTCTCAGGAGGTGAGGAGATTGGGCACTGAGTTTATTAGTACTATAATAGTTGAAAAAGAAAAGAAAAAAATTTCCAGATGCATATACCAAATTACTACTCATCAACGAATCTTTTATGGATATCATGGAGGTTATGATAGTAGAGAACAGCATCCTAGAGGGTAGACTTCTAGAAGCTAGAGTATCGGAAGAAGCGGCTAACACTCACAGAAGGGTAATTATAGATAGGGAACTTGCTAGAGAAAAAAAACAAAAAAGGTAAAAAACAAAAAGAAGTACCAACCACTGTAAGCGCATCGGATGCAATGGAGACAGATGAGGCACATACAATGGAATCAAGACCGACTAGAGTACCGGTTAAAGATAGAATTGGGAAAAGAACAGACACGGAAAGGAGAGTTACTATTGATCTGATGTGCACAATCACAGATGTGCAAACGTCTGAGGTGGAATTTACAGAAGTGGTTAGGAAAAGGAGAAAGAGGAAGAGCAAGAAAAATAAAATAAACGATAACGAACCTATATCTGATAAGGGTCAACATATTTCTGAGAACGAGTCACGAGCTAGAAGTAACAGTAGAACTTCTAGGAATGAAAAGTTAGATAAGCTAAAAGAACTAGTACCACCGAAAACATTCACCGTAACTATCGGTGAAGGCGAACAAGCAGTCCAGGTCAAACAGAAACTTTGGACGGACGTACTCAAAAAAACGGACGCACCCAATGTATCTGAAACCAGAGTAACTGCAAAAGGTGAGATAAGGATAACACCAGCGGACGAAGTAACGATCAATGCATTGAAGGAACTATGTTAAGAACATGAGAACATTTCAGAAACACAGACAAAATTCCCAATGGTCATGATATATGACATTGATATCAACCTAGATCCTAAAGAGATACCGGTAGCCATAGCCAAGCAGAACATAAGCCTTGGTATACCAGTTGATAATGCGGGAAACTACGTAAAACCACTTTTTAAAAAAGGACCAAGAGATGGAAAAACAGTATTCTGGGTATGCGAGATATCACCGGAACTGTACAAACCAATGGTAGGAAACAGAATCTATATAGAACTCTCGAGCTGCAAAGTTGTAGAGTTCTTCGGTTACCTACAATGTCTGGCCTGCCAGAAATTTGGACACAGAGAGATATACTGTAAGGCGGACAAACTGGTTTGCTCCTATTGCAGTGAGATAGGACACAGAGAAAATGTGTGCGCACGAAAGGACAAGCTGCCCAAATGTGCTAACTGCAAAGGTCCCCACACAACCATCTTCCCAAGGTGTAAGGAGCGAATCAATGCAATCAATAGGGTGGTGCGTATTACTAAATACTAGAAATGATGCAAACTACAATAGCAAATAAATTACCTATAATGAACTCTACAACACTAAAATTATGTTAATTAAACATGGGTAGGGGAGCGATCGTAAATGATCAGCTTCTCTACTACTGTCAAAATAATGAAATAGATATAGCCTTAATTCAGGAACCTTATACTAGGAGAGGAATCTTAACTGGGCTGGAAGCAGCACCATTAAGAACGTACCTTTGCCCAGGTGCCTTAAGACCAGGTAGCGAACATATAGTACATGGATCCTCAATTCTGGTCTTAAATCCTAGTCTAAGAGTTCTCGCAAGAGAGGATCTAACAACAGATAACTTTACTGTCCTATCCCTAGACAATGGGAATGGGACAAGTATTACCTTCATTTCAGCCTATTTTAACAGCCTTACACGTCGCTGAACTCGAGAAAATAATAGATCAATTAACAGGTAGTTACTTAATATGTGCTGATGTCAATGCCTTCTCCCAAAGATGGTTTAGCAGAATCACCGATGGGAGAGGAGAACTGGTAGAAGCACTTATTGATAACCACAATTTATCTCTACACAACAAGAAAAGCAGATTCAAGACTTTTACAGGATCCAGGGGAAAAACAAATATTGACATCACAATATCGTCATCAGATATTAATTGTGTTGAAAACTGGACAGTTATCCAAGGAGAAACTACCAGTGATCACGCAATTTGATCTTAAATTAGGATCTTTACCAAGAGGCTTATTGAAGCAAAAAAGATATGCTGAAACAAGGCTGACTGGGAAACCTTTACCCCAGCCCTCATAAATAGCTTAACACACAAATCAGAAATATTGCGCAATGGAAACATCTCGAAACAAGCCGAAACACTAACGCTATTTGTGGAGGAAGCGGCAAATGCATCTATGCCTCTGAGAAGACCTGAAACCACCTTGGTGGACAGAAGCTTTAACGCAAAAAAGGAAAATCCTTAAGGCAGCAGCACGAGATAGATACGAAGACGTCGGTAACAGAACACTTAAAAGGACCTATATAACAGCGAGAAATAATTTCACAGCTCAATTGAAAAAAGAAAAGAAATCATCTTGGCGTTCCAACTGCACAGAGGAAGGTAAATACGTCTGGGGTAACTTGTACAAATGGTTAAAGAAAGGAACTGCCCCTCGGCATTACCTTCTTCCATGAAAAAACAAGACGGTATATATACTACAACTCTGGAAGAAACGACCAACCTAGTAATTGCCTTGTTATGCGCATATACAAGCATATGCGGATGATAGCGATGTCGGTCTCAGCAGATAACAGGTTAACACTACAGAGAAGAGCATCGGAAATATTATCCATAATACTGAGATGGGGAAATGTACGAAAGTTAAATTTTTCGAGCACCAAATCGGTATCTGTCCCTATAAAGGGCAACTTGGTTCCGGGATTTACAATTAGTTTCGGAGATACAAAGATCAAATCATGCAAGCATGCAAAATATTTAGAATAATTATAGATAGTGAAAGAAATTATAAAGAACACGTCGAATATTTAAGAACAAAAAGTCTGGATCTTTTCACACGCATGAGGGGCATTTTTGGTAATGATTGTGGTATGAGGAGGGAAAATGCAAAAACTTTGTATAATTGCGTCTTCATTCCAAGGATCATGTACGGTGTACAATTTTGGTACACAGCGACCGAATACCAAAAATCAAAAAACACACTAGGAGTAGTGCAAAGGAGGGCTCTTCTCGGGATAACAAGTGCCTATAGGACGGCATCAACAGCTAGCCTTCAGGTAATTGCAGGAACATTACCTTTAGATCTCGAAGCTCGACTCCAAATGATAATAAACAGTACAAAGGAATTACCAGAGGAAGGTTAGACAAGAACAAACTAAAAAAGAGAGAGAGAGAGATACGATTTACGACATATGGCAGGCAAGTGGGATACAGTTGATAAAGGAAGATGGACATATCGTTTCTTTCCGAATATCAGAAAACGTATGGAAACCCCTATATGGCTAAACCACAATGTAGTACAATTCCTTAGCGGTCAGGGAAACTTTAGATCTAAACTATATCAGTTTAATCTAAAAGACACGCCGCTATGCACTTGTCTACAAGGAAATGAAACACCAGAACATATAATATACGAATGTACTATCCATTCAGAATCCAGACAACGTCTGGAGATAAAAGTACATAGAGCAGGGCATATATGGCCGTGCGAATCACAAATTTTCATAACGACCAAGGCACTCTACAAGGCTTTCTCCTTCTTCGCAGAGGAAGTCCTTGAAAGGAAGAGAACAAATGAAGAATAAAAATACGTGGACTACATCACCCTGTTGCATGGGGAATAGAATTCATCAACAGTATGACCCGCTTGTCGTAAAAGCCGACTAAAAGGGTCACAACTGGCCCACCATGAGTCATGGACCACTTCCAGAATCATGGGAGATAATAGCTGAGAGTACACCTCTATGACGCTCTGTCGAAACATCCCACCAATCGATGTGTCTACCGAAAGGGGACGTTATTGGTACCACGGGCGGGGGGGAAGCCCGCTGTAAACCGGTGACATTCGTAGATCCGGAGCAGTGCCCCCCTACTCCAGTCGGCCTACACAGTAGCCCGGCTGGTGGCGGATCGGTTTTGTGGTGGCTGTAGCAGGAGCTACTATGTGGTTGAGGTCAATGCTGACCAGGCAAAAGCCTCCAGTGAATGGCGGCTCTACGATCTGGCTCCGTCGGGTCGTATAGTCGTTTCTCCTGGGCGCCAACCCGACCTATCGGGTGGGTTAAAACACCGAAGGTTGTTCGTAACCAAAAACGGAAAGTGGTTAGATAGGCCACGGTCTCACCAGTGGCGGAAAGGGCAGTGAAAAGCCCTAACCAACTGGTACAGGAAATCCGTTTCCTGGTGCTTGTGGTCCATAGACGACACTTTATGGATGCCGGCTTGCTGGCACTCATCTTGAACCTATCCCGCCTGTAAATAGTGCTAAAGCGCTAATAAACGGACCTGATTTGTAGCTGAAAGGCATAAATCTCAGGATTCTCACTGTCCCTATCTACTCCCGTGGCGTGAGCTGCTATCAGGCGCGTCCCCAGGTTGTGGATAGGGGAACGTCCTGCAGATATGCAGGACAGCCGCGATATAAGCCATACCCTTCGAGATTGGACGAATAAGCGGTCGCGGACAAGCTCACCACCGGGGGATTGATCGACCCCCGGTGGCTCGCAGATCAAACCTGGCAGTAGGTATAAAATGCAGGAGTAAACCTTAAATCACAACATGAAAGTCAATAGCGAATATGTTGTTACCGCCTCAGTGGTGTCGGAAGCCACAGGGGTAGTTGATGTCGGTTCTTGTAGCCTGGCCGATATCATCTTTACCAGCCAAGGGCGATGTGATGTGGAGGCCCCACTTTCTGACAAACTTATTAACATAAGGGCTACATCGCAAACAGACTGTAAAAACGATTTGACAAACGCAAGGGCTATACTTAAAAATGACAAACCCCTCCGACTGCGAGGTGGTGATAGTGACTTGGATGACAATGATACCGGCTCGGTAGACAATGGCTCAAATAGCACGATGATGGATAGCGCGCCGTCAACAAGTGCAAAAGGTGCAAAGAAAAGGAAAAGAAATGACTCTCCAGTTGAGTCAGGACTGGTGCTGGATGGCATCATGTCCGAAAATAGGTCCATAGAAGGGCACATAAAGGACTGTTTTGTCTTACTGAATGATATGGAAACAGTAGGCAAAATTGGCGCAAAGTGGACCCAGGGCATTGAAAGCCATTTGCATAAGATCCAGTCCTGTTGCACATCCATTGCCATGGTTGCCATTGCCAAGCAGCTGTCATCAGTGGTAAATACCAGGAGACAAAATCCGAATTGTCGGACGCGTTCTTCGAAATGTCGTGGCGGCGGTACAGGGGTCCGGCTTGCCGGGCTCTGCATTCGATCAGACCGCCCCGCGTCGGGGTACATGAATAACGCTCCGGCGCGGGCAAAAGCCCGCGTAATAGGCCCCCACCAAGGGGCCGAGTCCTAGGCCCGCCGAGCGCAGCGGGGGTCGGCAATCAAGCCGGCTAGAGGCCGGGGCGTTCCTGGGCGCCCCGTCGTTGCCAAGCGGCGCGGCGCCCCTAGAATCCAACATGAATAAGTTAAATCAAAGCCTCGGAAGGGCGACCGTCCAAACAGCGGCGTCGCCCAACCATGTTGGAGCGGGTCCGGCCGGGAACGAGTGCCCGGCACGGCCCGAAGTGTCTTGTGTTATATGTGGTCGAAGTTTTGCCACCAAGATTGGTCTCGGTGTTCATACGCGGCGCGCACACGGTGCTGTCGCTAATGACCAAATTGCCATCGCAACTAAGAAAGTGCGGTGGCCTCTCGAAGCTGAGGCACTCGCCGAAGGCACTCCCGCCGTCCGTATAAATGGGATCTTATCCCAAAAGCATTCAGGCCGCTCTCTTGAAGCAATCAAGGGGCGGCGTAAAACGGCCGAGTATCGCGAACTAGTTCGCGAGGCCCGTGCCGCGGTACTTGGACATGGGATGGCACCAGAACGCAAGCTGGATACGGGCGGCGGGCGAGGAACCCGCTCGAGCAGCCGACGACGAGGATAGAGGTTCAGCGGTGAGTGACCGCGCCGGAGAGCGTAACACACCCGGCGTGAGGGCGGAGAGATCAGCCGCCCAAAAGGCCGTCGATTTGCTGTCGACGGTGACCGGTCACGGAGTAGATAATCTCCAAGTCGCCGCGCGACTCTTAGTCGAGCATGACGCAGATCCGTGCGATATGATACTCGCATGGGGGGCCCACGGTTCGGCCCGGTGCGGTGGCAGCAATGCCGTCTGCCCAAGATAGGGTAAAATCCCGTGGTGGTCGTGGCGCGACCGCCGGCAAAAGCCGTGGGTTCGCGCCCGTCGGCCAACCGGGGAGTGTTAAGGGTCCGCTCTCTACAGACGGAACGTGACAGGACTGGCGGAAAAACAAAAAGAATGTCGTCGAGCGCGTATTAACGGGTATCGACCCGGGTGCAGCTTTGCCGGGGTAGGAAAAGATGCTAAAATACTGCGGGTGCCTATACTAGAAGCGGATGATAGCGTTGCATTCACCCCAGACCCCAGTCTGTCGCAGCGAGCGCGGTTTCTCGCTCGTTCGATATTCTATCCGCGATTTCGGTCGCGCAAGTGTCCGAAACTTTGCCGAACGCCAAAGTAGCGGCAGGGCCCAATGGGTTCAGGGCCCGTTTATGACGAACGTATTCCGGTAGAGCTATTAGCCGGACTCTTCAACATGTCTTGTTCGCGTGCGGCCGTTTGCCAAGACAGTTCGGTAGCGTCCCGCACCGTGTTCGTTCCGAAGAAGGGCGATCCCGGGGTGCCCGGGCAGTTACCGGCCGATCTTCTATCGCGTCGGTGGCCGTCCCGTCACTACCACCGGCGCACGGTGACTGGAGAGAGCGGTCTGATCGAGAGCGGGCGAGCAGCGCGCGCGTTTCCGTAAAGCGGACGGGGTGGCGGAGAGTATCTTCCTTCTCGACTCGCTGTTGCGGGACTCGCGCTCGTGTGCCCGAGGGCTTGTGTCTTGCGTCACTCGATCTTTCGAAGGCGTTTGACACGGTCTCTCACGAATCGATCACCTCCGCGATGCGCGGCGTCGGCTTCGACCGGCGCTTCGTCGATTATATTCGCGGAGTGTATGCAGAATCGGACACGTTCCTGGCAAATCGCTGGGCAATGTTCGCGGGGCCTGGAGGTGAAACGAGGCGTCAGGCAGGGATATCCGCTTTCTCCCCTTCATTTTTAATCTGGTAGTAGACACAGGTTTACGAGCGATACCAGATACCGTTGGCTATACGATAGGGAAAGCCAAGGTGAATGCGATCGCGTTCGCGGACGACGTTGTCCTGGTGGCGCGAAGAACGCCTACCGGCTGCGCCGTGCGTGCGAGAGCTTCACCGAGCGGCTGTCGTTAGCAGGGCTGAGGCTTAACCCAACGAAGAGTGCAAACACTCACTCTAGTGCCCTCCGGCCGGCTTCGAAAGGTCAAAATTGTCGACGAGACGTACTCCTTAGGGGGGACGGCTCTGCCGGCACTTGGCGTTTCGAGTCTCTGGAGTGACCTAGGGTTGGAGTTCGCAGGCGGCAGTTAAACGTATTTAAAACCGCGTCGTACGCAGAGCACTTGAAGCGTATTAGTGACGCCCCAATGAAGCCCCAAATGAGACTCGCAGCTGCGCGGGACTTCCTAATACCGAAGTCTCGTTCACGAGCTGACGTTCACGGTCGTCCCGGCGAGTAAACTGCCGGGTATTGTCACACGAGACTCGACTCGCAATCCGCCTCTGGCTTGACCTGCCCTCTTCGTGCCTCAACTCGTACATTCACTCACCAACATCAGCGGGTGGGCTGGGACACCCAAATTTCGTCTGGTTCGTACCAACCAATCGAGTAAACCGCGTCATAAGACTTGAGAACTCGCCCGTCGACGCCGTCCGCCAATGGAGATGAGCCTAATGTGTCACGGTTACTCATAAATAATTCTCAATAATAACTTCAATAATATACATCTATAATAACTTCAATAATTTTCTCAATAATAATTCAATAATAATCTCAATTATAATTCAATAATAATCTCAATAATGCTCACAATAAAATTCTCAATATATATCCACAATAATTCTCAATAATTCACAATAATAATTCTCAATATAATTCTCAATAAATCTCAATATAATTCTCATAATAAATCTCAATATAATTCTCAATAATAATTCTCAATATAATTCTCAATAATAATTCAACAGTAATCCCAATAATAATTCAATAATAATTCACAATATAAACTTCAATAATAATTCCCAATATAAACTTATCTAAGTTATCTCACGAATAGAGTGGCGCGATTCGGACGGACGAAAGAAAAGATATTAACGAAGGGGTGCCCGCAAGGTTCGAGCTACGGCCCGGATCTTTGGCGGTACGCGATCGATCCGCTTCTCAGACAGGAACTTCCCCAAAACAACGAAATAATCGCATACGTGGACGACATCGCGTTAATTGTCGCGGCTAACTCGCGTGCGGCGCTCGAGAATGAACTGACGGGCCTGTTACAAAGGGCAGCCACTTGGGCAAAACAGCGAAAGCTGACCTTCTCGGTTACGAAAACGCAGGCCATGTTCCTAAAAGGCGTTCTGATAAGAAACCCGACAGTTAAATTGTACGGGAAAAACATCGGGTTCGCGACCGAGGTCAAGTACCTCGGAGTGACCGTGGACAGGTTAAGAAATTTTAACAAACACCGGGTGGAAAAAGTTAACCAAGCGAAAGAGACGTTCAGTAGGATGGTGGCGATCTCGAGAGGTAACTGGGGCCTCAAGCAAGAAAACACGTGTAGGCTGCTTTACAAGTGCGTATTTCTACCCAGGGTCGCGTATGCAGCCTCGATATGGGCAACGCGAAGTCTGAAACTAGTCAAACCGAGAGACAGTGTGCTCTCGGCACAGAGACAGCCGCTATTAGGGATCACAAAGGCATATAGAACCACATCGACGGACGCTCTCGCGCTGTTAGCCGGAGTACTGCCGCTAAATCTAGAGCTGCTCCAGAGAGCGAAGATCGAAACGGAAACGGTGGCCGTGAGGTCGGCATCTTTATGCCTAATTCACGGACTACGCATCAGAAATAAGGTGGACGTGGCCATTATACAGGAGCCATATACATATGGATCCATTGTTGAAGAGTATCCTCCCAACTGACACCCACATAGTCGCGTATGCAGATATTGCACTCCTGACTGCCGGCAACACCAGGAAAGAAACAATACGGAAAACCGAGGAAGCATTAGACACGGTTACCGCCTGGGCCAATAAGCGTGGCCTAACGTTTTCTAAAAAAAATTGGTGTGCGTGCCTCTGAAGGGTGGTCTTGTCCCGGGATTCACTATCAGAATGGGTGACCATTGAATAAGATCCGTCGACACTACTAAGTACCTCGGACTACAACTGAGCGCGGGACTGACCTTTGCGGGTCACGCAATGCAACTTATGGACTACAGTGTTGACATGTTCTCGAGATTAAAAGGAGTTCGAAAATCCAAGTGGGGCGTATCTTTTGCCCTGGCGATGGTACTATATAAATCGGTATATGTACCCAGAATTACGTATGGGGCCAGCACTTGGTACTCGAGTACTAACTCAAGAATAAAGGCGAAACTAGAGAGTGCCCAGGGCAGGGCGCTACTAGCTGTAACGGAGCTTATAAGACAACATCAACTAGAGCCTTACAGGTCATCGCGGGCGCACCTCCGATAAACCTCATAATCGAGATGAAAATAAAGATAGAAAGTGGAATGACACGACAGAAGCGGAGGAAATTTGCCTTCAGGAATGGCAATCGCAATGGGCAGATTCAGACAAGGGTAGATGGACATACAGTTTCCTGCCAGATGTGCGCGCCAGAATGATAACCCCGTTAACATTTGAGCACTACGTAACGCAAATCCTCTCCGGCTACGGTGACTTTAACGGTAAACTCGCGAGCTTCAAATTAGTGGAGGACCCCACATGCCTATGCGGATACCGGGAGGAAACAGCTCAACATGTGCTGCAGGGACTGTCCGATGGCAGAACAAGAAAGGACAAAACTAAAGAAGACCATAGAAGAAATCGGATTCTCATGGCCACTCGAGAACGGCGCATACATAATTCACAGGAGAGCATGGGAGGCCGTGTCAGTGTTCGCAAAATCATACCTATCGACCAAGGAAGAAAGAAGAGCCGAAGAAAGGCTACGAATCCAGGGACCAATCCAGTAGCGGAAATACATTCTGCGCAAGGCCCAGAAATCTGGGATGGGGCATGACGACCCCACGCAACCAGAGTTTCACCGACCGGGGGGTGAGGTCGGGTCTGCGTTTAAATACCAGACTCGACTAAAAACCCGTACAGCGGGGTCGGGGAGCCCCACGGCCGAAAGGTTCGTGCCCCGATACTGAGGCCCAACAACATCGTGTTGAAAATAAATCGTATAAAAGATCGTATAAAAGAATGGAAAGTAATAGAACAACAAACCACAAGCGACCATAACATTATAAGTTTTACATTGCACATAGAATCAAACACTAATGCAAACAATAATACAAACCAGAGACAAAAAAGATATAATGTTAAAGAAAGCAAAATGGATATATTCACAAAAACCCTTCAGAAAGAGATTAATAAAAATGAAATCACAGGAGATATAAACAATATGATCAAACAACTAACAAAAAATCTGATCGTATCGGCCCGACAACTCCATACCAATAAACTAAAAGAAATTTAAAGATTAAACCTCAATGGTGGACACCCGAATTGGACGAAAAAAGAAGATATATGAGGAAAAAACAAAGACTGTACATCAAAAAATGTAACAGTAATAATCCAGAAGAATATAGACAAGCATATAATTTTGCCAGAAACCAGTACACTAGTCAATTACGAAAAGAGAAGTTCGAAATCATGGAAAGAATTTACAACCGAAGGAAATAAAGACATTTGGGGGAAAACCTTCAAATGGATTAAAAAGGGTACCATTACACAACATGTACCAACTTCGGTGAGAAAAACAGACGGAAACTTTACCACTACCGTCGGAGAAACATTAAAAGAGATAACAGACACATTAATACCTACAATCGACGGAGAAGATTCCCGAATAGTGATAGAAAGAATGAACTATACACTTGAGCGTAATGTCACTAAAGAAGAAGTGAAAATTGCACTCTGGAGAATGAACCCTAATAAAGCACCAGGATACGATAACCTAACTGGAAAAATTTTGAAAAAAGCATGGCATCAAATATCTGATGATCTAACATTGATTATAAACGAATCAATGAAAAATGGAATATTCCCGCAACCATGGAAAAACGCAGAACTAGTGATAATTCCAAAAGGATCCGATAAAGATTTATCACTACCAAAATCTTATAGACCAATTAGTCTATTACCGGTAATGAGCAAAATATATGAACATATAATATGTGAAACACTTCAAGAACAAATAAACCCAAATATGAGTGATAAACAACACGGATTTGTTCAAGGAAAATCTACATATACAGCAATACGAGAAGTTATAAACTGGGTCAACAATAGACCGGAAAAATATGTTCTGGGAATATTCCTAGATATATCCGGAGCCTTTGACAATCTAAACTGGGAATCTTTAATCAACGATATAGGGGAACTTGGTGCATCCCCTAACATCATTTCTCTGGTAAAAAGCTACCTTAAGGATAGAGAAGTTACCTCTAGAATAGGAAAAATCTCATATACCAAGAAACTCACTAGAGGATGTCCACAAGGATCGGAATTTGGACCAACTCTTTGGAAAATTGCTATAAATAAAATACTAAAACAAGATATACCGGAATGGTCTAATAGAATATGTTACGCGGACGATACCGTTGTACAAGTAGCTGCAAACTCTAGAAAAGAATTAATAAATAGAGCAGAACTAGCTCTTCAAGATCTGCCGATTTGGGCGGCTGACAGAACACTACAGTTCTCAGCAGCTAAGTCCCAAGCACTTGTCATGAAAGGAGGATTGGTACCGGGTTTTACCATACTTTTTACTGACCAAAGAATAAGATCATACGATAGCGTCAAATACTTAGGAATAAATATTGATACGGACATAAAATTCAAAAAACAAAAAGAAACAATTTTGAAGAACTCTAGTGATTTATTCTCCAGAATGTTGGCCTCTAGTGGATAGTCCTGGGGATATAAAGCACTTACAAAGATACGATTATACAAAACAGTATATCTACCAAGAGTCACATATGGCTCTATGTTTTGGAGTGATGCAATAACAACAAAGAAAGACATATCACAAATGAATACGGCTCAAAGAAGAGCACTCGTAGCAATTACAAAGGCATATAATACCACATCTAAAGATGCATTGCAAGTAATAGCAGGACTAATACCATTAGACCTTGTTATTAAGCAAGAAAGTTACAAACAAAAACAAAGATGGATAGACCAAAACTTGGATTTGGATATTGAAAAAGAAAAACTACAGGAAATATGGCAACAAAGATGGAACGAATCTACAAAAGGAAGGGAAACATATGATTGGATTCCAGATATCAAATTTAGGCTGTCCATTCCATTAGAGACAGATCCATATGTAATACAATTCTTAACTGGACACGGAGACTTTAACGCAAAACTCCATACATTTAATCTCAAAGAAACTGGAGATTGTGAATGTGGAGAAGGCGCAGAGACTTCTGAACATGTATTGTTTCACTGTAAAAGAGTGGAACAGTATAGAATTCAATTAAGAGACAAAATTACAAGCAAAGGATACAACTGGCCTCCACTAAAGAACCAGATAATGAAAAACAAGGACACATATGAAGCGTTAAGAAGATTTGCAAAAGAAGCTTTAACGAATAGAACAGACAGATGAATCGAACACCAGCGAAAAGAAAGACACACACCTCCCTGTCACCAGGGAAGAGAATATGGTGACAGCGACCCGGCTTGTCGTAAGAGGCAACTATAGGGGATGGCCCACCACTAGCCGGTCTACCCGTTGACCAAAATAGTGGGAGACACACCCAAGAGGAGTGTCGGGTTGATCAACCAATATCAACTTAAAACCTAATTGGTACCACGGGAGAGGGGAGCCCCATCACACACCGGACCGGCTTGCCGCTTCGTTGTATGATGCCCCTCAAGGTTGAGGTGCCTACCTCGGCTGTAACGTGGTGGCTGTGGGACCGGCGCTAGATAGTAACAAAACCCCGACACAGGGTAGTCACGAGCGAACGGAAGGGATTCGTCCTCGCTCGGGATTAAAAGGGTACGGCTTCGGCCGGTGCTGGTGGTCCATAGACGACACGGGATTTCTTTGGAAGTCCTGCCCTACCAAAGCCCGGAAATAGCGCAAAAGTGCTAACACGGTCCTTGGCTAGTAGTTCTATGCGCGTGCGCGTAGTTCGAAACCTCGGGGGTCTCCAATGTCCGATGGCAGAACAAGAAAGGACAAAACTAAAGAAGACCATAGAAGAAATCGGATTCTCATGGCCACTCGAGAACGGGCATACATAATTCACAGGAGAGCATGGGAGGCCGTGTCAGTGTTCGCAAAATCATACCTATCGACCAAGGAAGAAAGAAGAGCCGAAGAAAGGCTACGAATCCAGGGACCAATCCAGTAGCGGAAATACATCTGCGCAAGGCCCAGAAATCTGGGATGGGCATGACGACCCCACGCAACCAGAGTTTCACCGACCGGGGGTGAGGTCGGGTCTGCGTTTAAATACCAGACTCGACTAAAAACCCGTACAGCGGGGTCGGGGAGCCCCACGGCCGAAAGGTTCGTGCCCCGACACTGAGGCCCAACAACATCGTGGGCCTCTGGAGTTGGACTCGCTGGGGTTGTGGTTTTGCTAGAAACGACCACTAGCCATAGGCTAAGTCGGAGATGGATATTTTATTCGTTGTCCCTATCTACTATCTAGCGAAACCACAGCCAAGGGAACGGGCTTGGAAAAATCAGCGGGGAAAGAAAACCCTGTTGAGCTAAGATATACCCAAGATATACCCCCGCCGCGGCCATCACGTATCCGCCGTGTTGCTACACAGTTAGCGTCCACGGTTTACAAACTTGCGTCCATCAAGTTGAAGTGATACGTGAAAAACGAGGTTCTCTCGGGGCTAAGGTCATAGGCTCGGGAGCCTGAGAAACTCCGGGGATTGCGAGTTTTTTCGCTTTCAGCGCGCGGTCGGGTACAATGGTGCCACCCTGCTCTTACAACTGACGATCTATATGGTCGCCGGGGTCGGACGGACGATGGATGGAAGGCGGTCAGGTGGCGGGATTTCTCGTCACATCATGCTCGATATCAACTGGGGGTCGGGACACATGGATAATGTCCCGACTGTCTCGGTAAAAAACCCGCGTAATGCGAGACGGCCTCTCGCAAGTCCTATGTCAAGCCAAGCGCAGCGGGGCCATGTTTACATGGCAATGACAAGGGCGTTCCTGGGGTCCGGGTCGGTGCCACCTGTCAATCAACATGCACCAACATTGGAAATGAGCCTCGGATGAGCCCCCGATACCAAACTGCGGCGGGGGCCAAACAGCATGTTGATCCGGTGCCCGTTCTTACCTTAAGTGGTCGGGACGGGTACGCTTTTAAGTGCGAGTTGTGCGGGCGATGGTTCCAAACAAAAACAGGTCGAGGTCTACATATGACCCGCAGCCATGCTGAGCGTGCCAATCAGGCAATCGTGACCGCGAGGAAAAAAGCTCGATGGTCACAGGAGGAATTGCGCCTACTGGCATTGGACGAAGCTACGGCCAAAGGGACGGGCGTGAAAGTGCGTAACATAAACCAAGTTCTGGCAGGACTGGGATCGGGCCGCTCTCTTGAATCAATCAAGAAGCAGCGGCAAAGCGAAGGGTACCGCGTGCTTGTCCGCAAGGTGCTCGTTCGCATACAAAATAACCGATCGGGACACGAGATCCCTCGAGTACGTAACCACTCCCCGACCGCAGCTTATAGTAACTCCGTTCTAACGCGAATCGACGAGGATAGCGAAGACTTAGTAGTCGCCGGTGGCTCCGAGGGAACAGAGAACAACCACCCCGGACTGCCCGCACAGGCGGGTATGACGGCCGTACACCAGCTGATGACGGTCGTCGGCCACGGAGCGCAGAAACTCCTTGAGGCGGCGAAACGCTTAGTCGACTTAGGCGAATGTTCTTCCGACGCGGTAGAGATCTGGTGCCGCGAATATATGAGACAAAGCGATATGGTGGTTATGGCGGCGGCCAATGGCCGGAAAAGAAAACCACAAGGACAAAGCAGGGACCAGACTCCGAACGACCCAAAGGCAGGTCGAATCGCAAGGCATTGAAAGCCGCTGCTTACAGATGGAACGTCACTACATGGAGAAGCAGGAAGGGTGATGTCGCGGAAAGGGTTCTGAAGGGGGTCGACTCGAGGGAGAATTCCCCTTGTTTCGACGTTATCTTTAAATACTGGGCGCCTATCATTGAGGGCGAAGATACCACCCAGTTCCCCAAAGTACAACAAAGTAACAGTTCCCACTACATCCCACTACTCTATCCCGTATCATGTGCGGAAGTGCTAGAATGCCTTCCGAGTGCTAAGACAGCACCGGGTCCGGACGGGTTTCGGGACCGTTTATGGAGGCGTATACCTTTAAGTCTGTTAGTCTTCAATCTGTTCGTAGCGTCTGGTGAGATACCGGGGTCACTCCTGGCGTCAAGAACCATTTTCGTACCTAAGAAAGGAGACAGTAGTAGCCCGCGCAACTATCGCATCGGTGGCTCTGCGCCATTTTCATCGGATTCTCGCTGTCCGTTTGGAAAAACTTCAACTGGTGGATGTTCGCCAGCGCGCCTTCCGTAGGGCAGACGGGGTCGCTGAGAATTTATTTCTCATCGACTCCCTGCTCCGAGGCGCGCGCGGCATGCAAGGGCCTGTGCCTGGCGTCTCTGGATTTATCCAAGGCGTTGGACTCAGTGTCCCACGACTCCATCGCGGAGGCGATGAAACGCGTGGGCCTCGGTCCGCGGTTCGTCGCCTATGTCCGCAATATGTACCAAAGATCCGGTACGTTTATCCAGGTCGGAAAGCAGAGTTCAAGGGCGTAAAAGGTAACGAAAGGCGTTAGACAGGGCGATCCATTATCGCCGCTTCTCTTTAACCTGGTAGTTGACTTCGGGCTGGAAGCTCTACCGGAAGATATCGGCTTCGTGCTGGGCGGGGCGCGTGTGAACGCTCTAGCATTCGCGGACGATGTAATCCTTGTGGCGGAAACGCCGGAGGGGTTGCAGCGAGCGATTGCCTTGTTCTGCCAAAAGCTCGGCCAGGCCGGTATGGGACTAAATCTGGCGAAGTGCGGAACGCTGACTCTAGTGCCGTCAGGGCGTGATCGGAAAATGAAGACAGTCGACAGACGGTACTCCTTTGATGGGGAACGGCTGCCGGCCCTTGACCTTTCATCCCTCTGGCGGTATCTCGGGCTGGAGTTCATTGGAGGAATGTTGGACAACCCGACCGGCGCGAAATATTCAGCCTGTCTTTATAAGATCCCTAAAGCTCCCTTAAAGTCTCAAATGAGATTAGCCATCGGGAGAGACTTTCTGATACCAAAGCTCGTTCACGGGCTGGTATTCGGGAATGTCTCGGCCGGGAAGCTCCGACGGTTGGACTTTCTGTCGCGAAGGGCGGTTCGCCTCTGGCTGAAACTCCCCACCTCGTGTCCCAACGCGTACGTCCACGCGCCAACATCAGCGGGCGGGCTGGGTGTCACGGAGTGAACCTCGTTTATCCCTCAATTACGTATCCGCAGATTAGAGAAACTGGCAAATTCGGAAGTTTTGGCCGTTCGCGAAGTGTTTAGGATCCACGGATCCAAAGCGTTAGCGTCGGCGCGGCAAATAGCCGCCAAACTTAATGCCAGAGCCAGCTGGCAAGAACAACTGCATGGTATCGTGAATACGGTAAGACCCCAATGACGGGGCCCACGGTTCGGCCCGGTGCGGCGGCAGCAATGCCGTCTGCCCAGGATAGGGTAAAATCCCGTGGTGGTCGCGGCGCGGCTCCGGCGAAAGCCGTGAGTTCGCGCCCGACGGCCAACCGGGGAGTGTTAAGGTCCGCTCTCTACAGACGGAACGTGACAGAGTGGCGGAAAAACAAAAAGAATGTCGTCGACCCGGTTTCTCGCTCGTTCGACATTCTATCCGCGATTTTCATCGACAAGGGGTACACGGTCGAGTCTGAGTTCTTGTACCGGCTGCATGACGGGAACCTAAAGCTGGACATCGTCGCGACGATAAGCGACGAGACAAGAGGCCGGGTCTCCGTTGTATGCGATGTGCAAGTTGTTAGCGCTAACGGAACCGAAGCGTGGCACGCGAACAAGGTCCGCAAATTACGGTAACCTGGTGGAAAATCTGGTGGTTGGTCCGGGACCTATTAACTGGGACAACTTTGTCTATGTTAATATTGAGAACGCGGAACCACCCATCTCCCTTATTTCGGGCTATTTTAAATACAGGTCGCCCACTCTGCATCACATTGTAGCCCTGGAGGAAATTCTTGGCAACGGCATCTGTGACTACGTCCTGATCGCTCTTGATGCAAATGCCTTCTCTACCAGATGGTTCAGCAGGGTGAACGACCGCCGCGGGGCTTTGGTTGAGGCGTTCATAGATGAAAAGAACCTGGTCTGTCACAACACACGAAGCCCAATTGACATCACCCTCACCAGCCGTGACATTTCACATTGTCTTCACAATTGGTGTGTGTTGCCGGAAATAACGGTCAGTGATCACAGGGTCATTCGGTATGATCTAGGCCTGGGTACCTCACCATTCACTCGTGATCCACCCAGATTCAACACGGCGTGTGCTAGCTGGGATGAATTTCTGGTTGAACTTTATGACACTGTCAGCCGCCTACAGCCATCCTCTGATCCGGAAATGTTGGCCCACCAGATCTCCACATCCCTGGAACGGGCGGCGGTGAAATTCATTCCCCGCAGGAATTGTAAAGTGAAGCCCAAACCTCCCTGGTGGTCAGCCGAGCTTTCCTTAGCAAGGAAAAACGCCAAGTTGGCGGCCAGGAACCATAGACTCCACCACTCTCCGGTGACTTGGGAGGCATATAGGGCTTGTAGAAATACCCTTACGAAATCCCTGAGGGCGGCGAAATCGGAATCCTGGAAAATCTTTTGCACAGTTGGGGGTAAGAAAACTTGGGGTAGGTTACACAAGGTCTTACGTAAACCCAGACAGCTTCCTATCCCTCTGGTCAGGTTGGACGATGGTCGGGTCAGTCGTAACCTCCAGGAGTCGTTGGATACTATCATTAATAGTCTGATCCCGAATGACCCTGGCAGGCCTTGTCCAGTGCCTCACCCTCCGGAGACTCAGGGATTCATCAGGGTTACCCACCAGATTCCCCACGTAACGGCACCTGAATTGGACCACTTTGTTAAGGACATGAGGCCAAACCGGGCGCCAGGGTTGGATTGCCTTCAAGCGTCCATCATCAAACGAGGTTGGCCTGCAATTAGGCAGATTTTCTTGAACACTATAAATTCCTGCTTCGAGCTCATGACCTTCCCTTCGATCTGGAAATCTGCAAATCTCATTCCGATCCTCAAATGTGAGACGAAGGACAGAGGGATTCCAAAATCATACAGGCCAGTTAGTCTGCTTCCGGTTCTGGGCAAGCTCATCGAGAAGGCGATGTCGAAGAGGATACTCGAGGAGGTCGATCCGAATTTATCAGGGTACCAGTTTGGCTTTACAAAGGGAAAGTCCACGGAGGATGCCATCTATAATCTGTTGGGACAGAGAGAAATGTGTCAGGACAAAAATTTCCTTACGGTTTTCCTCGATGTCTCGGGCGCCTTCGACTCCCTTGATTGGGCTTCCCTATTCGAAGACTTGCAGGATTTAGGGGTAAACTTCAAGATGGTGAAGCTCATCCACAGTTACCTCAGAGATAGGACGGTATCAATCACGCTAGGCGGCAGGAGGAGTTCGGTTACACTTACTAGAGGGTGCCCACAGGGTTCCATTTTGGGTCCTTTCTTGTGGAATGTGACAATGGAATCCCTCCTCAAGACCCAGTTCGCGGATTATGTACACGTGCAGGCGTACGCAGATGATATAGCTCTATCAGTTTCGGGCAACACAAGGGCCCAAATTATAGCTAGAGCTGAACAGGCACTTATTCCGGTGTCTAATTGGGGCACGAAAAGAGGACTTACCTTTTCATGTGCCAAATCTGAGGCCCTTGTCCTCAAAGGCGGCTTGGCACCAGGTTTCACCCTCAGATTTGGCAATGGTACGATAGCCACCAAACCTGCTGCTAGATACCTGGGAGTGTGGTTGGATCAGTCCATCTCCTTCAGACCACACCTCAAGTTTGTTCTGGAGAAAAATGCCGACCTGTTCTCGAAGCTAAGAGGTGCCTCTGGACAAGGTTGGGGTATTAGATGGCACAATCTTAGGGAACTCTATCTAGGGGTTTTCGTGCCCAAATTTACGTATGGTGCGCGTCTGTGGCACAAAGCGGTGACTAGCAAAGCGGCTGTTACCAAACTGGGTAGTGTTCAGCGTAAAGCGCTTGTTAGCATCACCCGAGCCTACAAGACTTCGTCCACAGTGGCCCTCCAGGTTCTTGCCAGGGTTCTACCCCTGGATCTGGAGGTCAGGCTTAATGCCACTAAGGCGGAAGTCAGAAATTTCCCGAAGGATGAGCTTCCCGTCGCATCAGGGAGATGACAGAATCACTGTTTGATGAATGGCAGTCCAGATGGGAGAATAGTTCCAAAGGGCGGCACACGTTTGCGTTCTTCCCGGACGTTAGGGTACGCATGCGAACCCCTATCTGGGTCAATTTTTACCTGGCGCAGTTATTAACGGGCCATGGTAATTTTCGGGCTAAACTAGCGGGATTCGGCTTGGTCCCCTCACCGTTGTGTGAGTGTAGCTCATTGGACACTGCGATGCATGTCCTTTACCACTGCACGAAATATGTTGCCCCTAGAGCCAGACTAGAATTGCAGGTGCATCGAGCTGGTCTACTCTGGCCGTGTGATCCGCAGGTTTTAGTATCCTCAAGAGCGCTGTATTCTGCGTTCGAGATCTTCTGTAATGAGGTTTTGGCCAATAAGGACTGACCAACGGAACGATTCGTCATTCATATAGTACGAGCGTGCGTCAGGGACGCGGAGGACAGTTCTAGTGTTCTGTCCTTGGAATGGTTGCCAGCAAGAGCCATAAGTCTTCGCCATCATGAAGAGCATTACTACTTCAGCATAACGAGAAAGGAGCATATTCTGCGAGCCGAATGGCTAAACCTGGCTAGCACTTGCGAGTGTTATGGATTGAGGTGAAGAAAAGAAGTGCTAGACAGGCCTTTCTCGAGGGAACACTCGAGCGTCAGGGACGCGGAGGACAGTTAATTTTTCTGTCCTCGGAACGGTAGACGGCAAGATCCAAGAATCTTCGCCACGTATATTTTTGCCAATCAATGAAACGATTATGAGAAAGGAGCAGCACTGATACGCACCGAATGGCCAAACCTGGCTAGCGCTCGAGCGAGTGTCATGGATTGAGGCGTGAAGAAAGGGAACGCTAGTCAGGCCTTTCTCATGGGGACGCTCGTGCGTCTGGGACGCGGGCGGCGCTGACGCGTACAACTGTGCACGGACAACCGGAGGCGCTGCGATGGCCGAAACCCTGCGGGGGAGTAGGTCATACCTACATCGGGCCAGTCGGGGCCGGCGCCTGGGGCGCGGGTGGTTGGGGTCCTTCAGACCCCTGCCACGTTTCTCCCTGTCGTGTAGGGGCAAGAATACACCGACAGCGTCCCGGCTTGTCGTAAACTAAAGGCGACTAAAGGGAGAGGGCAAGAGGGGCCAGCGTCAGGGACGCGGGGCGCTCCGAAACCTTCGGGGACTAGGGCGTCGGAGGTTCTGGCCGCGACCTCGTGAAGAGCGGCCGTGCCCTGGGGGCGGAGGGCAGAACCCCATGCCGCAACAGGCCGTAGATTCGATGGAGTTCGCCGTGGTGTCAGCGTACTTCCAGTTTGGGGACCCTACAGAGACATACTTGGAAAACTTAGAGTCCGCTCTTAAAGGTATCGAAGGCGACCTAATCATAGGCGCAGACGTAAACGCTCGATCGGTAGAATGGCATGACCCTAAAACGGATGTTAGGGGTGGTCTGGTGAGCGAGTTCGTTGCGGCGAACGGTTTAAAAATTGAGAACGCGAGCGGACAGCCCGGCACTTATAACGGATATTATAGGGGCGAGGCCTGCTTAGATGTAACACTCTCCCGCCTAGAGCGGAGTACCATTAGTAATTGGCGGGTGTTCCCGGACGACACCACCAGCGATCACGCATTAATAAACTTTAAACTTAATCTTCGAACGCATAACGGCGTTGCCTGGGACGTGTCGCCAAGGCGATACTACCTGGGCAACGTCAACTGGGGAAAATTCCAACGCTCACTCTCAGAATTGAAGGCGAAAGAGTCTGACTTGGCCGGTAAAGATGCAGATAGTTGCGCTGAAACTATAAATAGAATAATAACGAGTGCCTGCACGGCGAACTTAAGAAGGGGACAAAACCCTCGAAAAAGACCCCCAATATGGTGGAACCGATCTCTCGAACCAATACTAAGAAGGATTAAAAATAAATCGCTCGCCGCCCGGGCGACCAGAGATAGAAACCGCCGGAGAGCGGTCAGAGCCTCCATCCGTTCTCTTAAAAAGACCTTCGTACGGACACGTATTAAGGCAAAAAGAACCTCATGGCGTCGATTTGTTACGAACATCGGTAACGAGGAGCCATGGGGGAGAGTATATAGCTGGGTAAAGAAGGGGTCCATGAGGCCATCGGAGGAGCTCTACACGGCGGTCAGGCTAAATAACGGGAGTTTCACAAAAACTCTGACAGAGACAGCGGAACGTCTACTAGACGCGCTAGTCCCGGGCGACAACGATAGTAACGAGACTCGGGAGCAGAAGGCTCTTAGAGTACAGACGGGTGTCCACCTTGGGAGAACGGACCCCTCGAATGTAACAGGCCAGGTCAGACCATGCGATGAGGCTGAGGTTAAAAAGGCGATCTGGAGGATGGCTCCCAAGAAAGCCCCGGGGTATGACGGGGTCAGGGGGGCAATCCTATAGTCGGGCGGATCAGAGAGAAGGTCGAACCAAAACTTTCAGATCGGCAGTACGGTTTCACGCGGGGTCGGTCGACTGTTGACGCCATTCAAAGACTCGTAAAATGGGCGGATGCCCGGAGCGAAAAATATGTCGTTGGAGTTTTCTTAGACATTAGCGGTGCTTTCGATTGCCTTTGGTGGCCGCAACTAATACAAGATATGCGTGATCTGGGGTGCGGAACGGACCTAGAACAGATAACGAAGAGTTATCTAACGGGCAGAATTGCCAGATTCCGTACGGGCGGGCGGATAATTGAAAAGAGCCTTACGAAAGGCTGCCCCCAGGGTTCGGGCTACGGCCCGGATCTTTGGCGGTATGCGATAAACCCACTTTTAAAGCAGGACCTCCCCGAAAATAACGAAATAATCGCATACGCGGACGACATTGCACTATTAGTGGCGGGCGGTTCGCGCGTGGAGCTCGAGCGCGAACTGACCGGGTTAATACAAAGGGCAGCCGAATGGGCAGACAAGCGAAAGCTGACCTCGGTTTCAAAGACGCAGGCGATGTTCCTAAAAGGCGTCCTGATGAGAAACCCGACGGTTAAACTGTACGGGAAAAATATCGGGTTCGCGGCCGAGGTCAAGTATCTCGGGGTGACCGTGGACAGGTTGAGAAATTTCAACAAACACCGAGTGGAAGAAGTCAATCAAGCGAAAGAGGCGTTTGGACGAATGGTAGCGATCTCGAGAGGTAGCTAGGGCCTCAAAGAGAACACATGTAGGTTACTCTACAAGTGTGTGTTCTTGCCCAGGGTCGCGTACGCGTCCTCGATTTGGGCCACACGTCTAAATCTAGTTAGGCCGAGAGATAGTGTTCTCTCAGCGCAGAGGCAACCGTTATTGGGGATAACGAAAGCCTATAGAACTACTTCGACGTACGCCCTTGCGCTATTGGCTGGAGTACTGCCGCTAGATCTGGATATCTTACAAAAAGCAAAGATCGAAGTGGAAGCGGTGGCCGTGAGGTCGGGAGCGATGACGACTGACAGGGTAACCGAAATCAGAGCGATAAAAACAGAGTCCATACGTCGGTGGAACGACAGATGGGTCGCCAGTGAGAAGGGAAGATCGACGGCTCGCTGGTTTCCTACGGTCCAGGCGCGTCTCTCGCGACCGTGGGTGATCCCTTATCACTACACGTCGCAATTCATGTCTGGGCACGGGGATTTCGGCGAGTACCTTCATCGTTTTAACCTTAGAGGCGAGGCGCGTTGCAGGGACTGCGGCTGCGAAGTCGATTCGGTCCCGCATGTGCTATTTGACTGCCCGTCGTACGATCCAGAAAGACAAAAACTTCGCCTCGGGGCAAACGCGGACATTGTGATCTGGCCGTGTGAGGTTGAAGAGTTAACGAGGACACCTCGGGCCTACAGGGCATTCGAGACGTTCTGTAAGGACGTTCTCACAAAAAGGGCGGAACGGAACAGGGCGGAAAGAGGCGTTAGATAAGATTTCCTCGGTCTGGGCAAAAACAGTGGCGGGCCGCTCTGCCTGTCGTTTGAAGGGAGCAAACACCCGATCACACCGTACCGTCCTCAGAATTCGGCTGACTACCGATTCTCGGGCCGAAGGAGCCAAAGAATATAATTTGCATTGGGCGGGAAGCCGGGGAGGGTAAGAGAAACGTGTGACCGCCGCCCTTCAGCGGGCGCTCATAATTGTCTCGTGCCTGTAACCGGTTGAAAGTCCAGGGACTCGGGGCAGCGCGAAAGCGTGATTTGGAGAGTCTCACCCGGGCGCCAGGGTGCCGATCGCCTGAAGCGCACGGGTATGCGAGTGATATTCATTAGCTACTGGGCAGAATACAGCCGTCTCCCGTATCTAGACCCTAAAGTAGTTCAAGTGCAAGATGTTCGACTGAACGGGAGTCGATCATCGAATAAGGCACAAGTCGGGGAAACACCGACTTGCCGTATGAACGGCCGACCGCTCGGCGGGACGATATCGCGCCGGGAAGCTGAGGGAGGCTGCCGTATAGGACCAAGTGCGCCTATCCGGCGGATACAAACCCCTAGGTGGAACGGAACGGTAGCGGTAAAATAAGTTGCCGCACGGCTCAGTGGGTGCCGGCGCTCTCGAAAAACCGATACGCGAAACTCATGCCACGGGATCTCGAAGGTGCCCCACTCTCCTTAATTGGACGGTGCTTCGAGAGCGGGGCGCGTCCCGGTCCTGACCGAGACGCGTCCAGTGAGGTTGGACTCGTGGTGGCGTCGGTTTGGCTGGAAGGAGATGGGGTGCAAGGAATCTGCCGACCGAATCAGCGCTCGGCCGTCTTTGACCATATCGGGCTGACTATGGCCTGGTCGTGTCGGGACGGCAACACACGGGCGGAGTGCTCTCTTCCCTCGGGAACGATGCAGCCTCTTCTGGCAATAAAACACGCGAGTGTCCCTATCTACTATCAGGCGAAACCACAGCCAAGGGAACGGGCTTGGAAAACTGGGCCCGGGAACTTACTGAGGTTTCGGCGGACGCGAGTCGGTCGACGGGTCGCGTCCGTGCATGAAGGGGGACCTCCACGCGGTCCCGGATGGAAACGTTAGACGGCCAACGCCCCTTCGAAAGTCGAAAGTTGACGAAGATTCTCGCGCTCGTCCGCTTCCTGCGAGAACGGCAAACAACGTCACCGCGCGGACTGGTGACGGGTAATACCGATAATGATGCTCGGGCGGTGGCATCTAGGCAAATAATACCGCCGTACCGACCGACGTCCCGGTCGCTGGATGGCTTGACCTGAGGCCGAAGCCTCAGGGAGGAACCGATCTACCATTCGTTGAAAATCGGGATAAATCGCCCGGGAAACAAGGGGGCCGCTCGGATCTTCGGGCGACCGCACTTGGCGGGCGCCGCACGTCGGCGATGAAAGTCGGAGTCCCGCGGACTCGGATGGAAATCGTCGGTCGTGGGGCGCGCGTTCGGTTTACCGCTCCCGGATGCAGGCTATATCTGGACTAGCATCGCACGGGGTCCGATATCTAGTGATGACCCAGAAAGCTGTCGGCGTCGAACCGCCCGTGGGGCGCGGGACAGCCGTCTGAGTGATTACGGGGACAACCCGCGAGAACTCGGGCGTTCGTGTCGCGCTGTAACTGCTGGCGAGATACCCGATGGGCGAAACACGTGTCGGCAAGCGGTCCGGCCGCGCGGGTGTTCGGTCTCCGGGACTAGTTCCCGGACGACCGGATTCTCCGCGCGACCCCTCGCGCTCTTGAACCGGCTAAGGCCGGAACGAGAGGGCGTGGAAACGGGCAGCGGGCGCTCGGGGCGGTTCTCCGCTCCTGGGTGCTCGCTTTTGTTTTACTCTGGGCCGCAACGTGCCATAGAGTATTACGGACGAGGTCGAAACGCGGGTCGCTCGAGCGGGAGCCGACGGTATTTCATGAATGCCTATGAGCCACTGTGGACTTAACTGACTGCGGGCGGCACGGAAACCTTCGGTGCGCCGTTGGGGTCGGACAACGGTTGGCCGGTGACCGTCTCAGACATTTACCCGGTGATTGCGAAAGAGCCTTACTTCAAGTAGTCGGGCAGGTGAGGACCGCCTGCTAACATGAGCGAACGGACCAAAGTCTGGCAAAAGGCATAAACTGCGGGTGGTTCCGGCTCCGGGCTCGGAAGACCCGGGCGGGTCCCGACACCCGGAGAAATGGCTCGTCTCCGCGGACGGGTCTTAAGCGGTAGCATTTTGAAGGACTTGGGATCCGATGTCCCCCTTCGGGTTTCGTCAACCCGGAGGGGTCAGGTCGGAACCGCCAAATATCCTACTGATCGCGCGGGAGATTGGTAGAAGATCGAGGACATTGGCCGAGCTGGCGGCACTAGAGATAATGAAATCCAGCCGTGGCGGCTGCTCATAGAGCGGTGCGGTTACGGTACGCTCCCCGGCCCGGCGGGCATTTCGTCGGTTACGCGGGACTCCGAGATTTCTCGGAGTAGCCGGGGCCCGGCACTCGGCTGCCCAGCGGTTAAGGGCGACGGCTCCCTAGTGGGAGTCGACGATAGTAGCATGGACTATCAACTAGACAACACGCTCTCGGCGGGCAATTGATCTAGGCAAGCCGAGACGGGGACCCGTGACTGCGGCCGGTCCGCTCTTCGGGCGGTCTCGGTCGTGGCGGCGAATAATGAACACCGGCCGAGCGGCTCAGCCGAAAGGTCGGTTTGCTACTTTCTACGTACACACACGGCATTCCGGGCGGGGACGTCGGGCTGGCCCAGCTGCGGGGGCGAAGGCCACGTTCGGCCTAAGGGGAGAAGCTTGCTTCAAACCAAAAGAACGAAGGGCGGAAGGCAGTACGGAACGAAGGCGGAACAGGACTCGTAGGGCAACGAGGCCGGACGACGCCGCTCGGGAGTTGTGCACCTGACCGGCCAGATCGTTTGGCGAGCGCAAAGGACCGGCCAGCAGCTCCGTACGAGTTGCGCGCGGGCTTGTGAACAGTCAGGCACGGCGTAATTCCTTCCTTCCGCCCATCTGCCAATCTGACCGAGAGTTCCTAAGTTGAAATGACCGGTCCGCACGGGCTGGGAGCGCGCGTCTCTGGTTGCGGGCAGGCCGCTGTCCGGTGTTGGCTCCTTGGAGCGAACGCCGGGTGGCGGGGTGTCTGCGATGGCGGAGGGCGGCCGGGAAGTTTGAACGGATGGAACTACCTTACTTTAATTAGTTGGGACTCGGCCAACAACACCGTCCGACTTAGTGAAGTTAGAGCCTTCCGTCGGCGGTGGACTCTAGCGGGGGAAGGAGGTCTAAATCCATCAACCGCGTAAGTTTGCCGGTAAACTGAAAATGGACCGAGCACCAGGTCTTCGGTGCGCTCCAGCAGGCGGTCGCTGCCGGTTCTACTTTTAGGCCAAACCATGGAATTCAAAGGTCATAGTGGAGATAGCCCGGCGACCCATTCGGATTGGGCGGGTCGCCCCTCGATGACATTGGAATCTGTGGACTCCGACACGGTGCTGAGCAGCCCGTCGAATGACTCCCCTAGTCTCGGTCCGGGGACCTCCCGGGGATCTGAGGCCGAGCGTCTTCGCCCCACCAAGAGGCGGAGATCCCGCGAGGGTAGAAGGAAAACGAGACCCGCCATTAGGCAGGCACTGGCCACTTTAAGATATCATGTGGGCAGACATGAGACAGATAAATCGACTGATATCGGCGTTTTGGACATTTGTAGCTCGACACAGTCAGCCCGAAGTACCAACGATGTAATGACTCGGACCCAGCAAACAGAGAAGACAGGCGTGTGTGCCCACGACCTGGTCGACTCTGACTCTGGAATTAAAATAGTTCAAATAAATCTCGCCCGTGCCGAGCTGTCTAGAAAAGACCAATCGAGAGCGTAAAATAGATGTAGCGATCGTACAGGAACCGCACACGGACAGCAAGGGAATTCCCCTTTTAGATAGGCGGCCGTACCGTGTAATAGCGGCGGACGGACCGGCCAAAGCGGCAATAGTAGTAGCAAACGAAAAGATAGGAATCCTTGCCCTAAAACAGATCTGTTCGGAACATTTAGCGGCAGCGGCACTGACCGTAGATTCGATGGAGTTCGCCGTGGTGTCAGCGTACTTCCAGTTCGGGGACCCTACGGAGAAACACTTAGAAAAACTTAGAGTCCGCTCTGAAAGGCATGAACTAAGGTGAACTAATAATAGGCGCGGACGTAAACGCTCGATCGGTAGAATGACATGACACCAAAACGATGTTAGAGGCAGTCTAGTGAGCGAGTTCGTCGCGGCGAACGGTTTAAAGATTGAGAACGCGTGCGGACAGCCCGGCACTTACAACGGATACTACAGGGGCGAGGCCTGCTTAGACGTAACACTTTCCCGCTTAGAGCGGAGTAATATTAGTAATTGGCGGACGTTCCCGGACGACACCACCAGCGATCACGCATTAATAAATTTCAAACTTAACTTTCGAGCGCATGACGGCGCTGCCGAGACGTATCGCCAAGAAGATACTGTCTGGGAAGCGTCAACTGGGGAAAATTCCAACGTTCCCTCTCTGAACTAAAGGCGAAAGAGTCTGACTTGGTCGGTAAAGATGTAGATAGTTGCGCTGAGACTATAAATAAAATTATAACAAGCGCCTGCGAGGCGAATTTAATAAGGGGACACCACCCCCGGAAAATACCCCCAATTAGGTAGAACCGATCTCTCGAATTAACGCTAAGAAAGATTAAAAAGAAATCGCTTGCCGCTCGGGCCACCAGAGATAGAAACCGCCGGAGAGCGGTCAGAGCTTCCATCCGTTCCCTTAAAAAGACTTTCGTGCGTGAACGCGCTAAGGCGAAAAGAACTTCATGGCGTCGATTCGTTACGAACACCGGTAATGAGGAGCCATGGGGGAGAGTCTATAGTTGGGTCAAGAAGGGGTCCATGAGACCATCGGAGGAGCTCTATACGGCGGTCAGGCTTAACAGCGGGAGTTTTACGAGAGCTCTGACCGAGACGGCAGAACGTCTGCTAGATGTGCTGGTACCGGGCGACGACGATAGTAACGAGACTCGAGAGCAAAAGGCTCTCAGAGTACAGACGGGAGTCCACCTAGGGAGAACAGACCCCTCGAACGTAACAGGCCAGGTCAGACCGTGCGATAAGGCCGAGGTAAAATGGCGATCTGAAGGATGGCCCCCAAGAAAGCTCCGGGGTATGACGGGGTTAGGGGGGCGATCCTAAGGAAAGCCTGGCCGACGCTCGCGGGACAGATAACACACACTTTAACGTCTTATTGAAGACGGGAATTTTCCCTAGAGCGTGGAAAATCGACGATCTGAGGGTGAAGATGGACGGCTCGCTGGTTTCCCACAGTCCAGGCAAGGCTCGCGGCCGTGGGTGATCCCCGATCACTACACGTCGCCGTTCTTGTCGGGACACGGGGACTTCGGCGAATACCTCTATCGATTCAACCTTAGAGGCGTGGCGCACTGCGCGGACTGCGGCTGCGAAGCCGACTAGGTCTCGTATGTGCTATTCGACTGCCCATCGTACGATCCAGAAAGACAAAAACTCCGCTTTGGGGCGAATACGGACATTGTGATCTGACCGTGTGAGTGTGAGGTGGAGGAATTAACGAGGACCCCTCGGGCCTACAGGGCATTTGAGACGTTCTGTAAGGACGTTCTCACAAAAAGGGCGGACCGGGATATTACTCATATGATTGGATTTACATAAAATAAAACATGGTCTACAGCACAATAATAACGTACGGGGTATGTTAGCTGATGATCTTGCGTGTGACTCAAGAAAAAAAATTCAAAAAATGTGAGCGCTTTTCCAAACGCCGACGCCGCCGACGTAATTGTTGGATTACCACATAACCACGGGAGCAATGTAAAATGAATGACATTTGTTGGTCCATTATTACTTATGCAAATCGTGTCGACTTCGTAAACAGTACATATTGTAACAGACGTACTAGCCGTGTTTGTCCGTCACATGTTTTGAACAATTCATCCCACTGATTGTAATATTGTACGCGCATGTACGTGTAATGGCAGGACTTACGCAGGTAGAAATGCTCGTGTAAAAATAGTAATAATAATAATAATAATAATATAGTTATTGGAAATTCAGAAAAAGACAACCTTTACAGTACAAAACGTTCAAAACAAATAACCCCGTGACCTCGTGTAGTACATAATTCTCAATTCATTATTATATTCATTATTATTTATTCATTCGAAAATCGAATAAATAATTCGTATTTTATCATACAACACCAATATTTATGTTATTATCATTCATATCTGGTCAATCACCTCCCCTATTATTCAACAAAGAAAATCCCCTTAATTGTCGGCGCTATTTACACATTTTAGACGTCCCAGCTATGATTTGCAATTATTAAATACATAATTAATTAACTAAAATATATCTTTAACCGTGATATAAACCAAATAATGTGCCTTTTGAATTATAACTCCCTTAATTTCGTTATACTGATTTGAATTCGTTTCTGAATATTATAATAAAATTATTTCTAAAAAATGAATGTAAAAACAAAATATAATTTAATTAAACTTAATAATTAAATTTAAACGTATTTCATATTATCAACATTATAAAAAATTATATACGAAAAAATAGGAACGAAAAGTAATGTCCAGTATAACTAATTTCATTAATACCAGTAAAAATGCGCTTAGACTGTACTTATATAAAATTTCTGATGACAAATGTCAATTGTACCAAAAATTTAAAAGTGTAATATCTCATTAATAAATGGTCAGAGAATCACAAGCGTTTGTGTGATCAAATGATTTAACTGTTAGTTGATCGCAGAAACGTGCCCAGGATCAAAATGTTGGACAGGCCCAGTTATAATTATTTTAATCTATAAAGGTACACATTTTTTTCTTTTTTTTTTCGTTAACTTTTCATAACATTTTTAAATTTAATTAAAAAAAAATTAAATATTCAAATTATTTAATATAATAAAACATTAAATATAATATTATTTTGTGTTAGGCAATTAGTAGAGAAGTACAGAGAAAAGAATAAAAAACTATGCATGGTGTTTATAGATTTAGAAAAGGCGTATGACAGGGTGCCAAGGGAAGTTTTAAGGTGGGCATTAATGAGAAAAAATGTCTCAAAAATGTATGTTAATTTGATCCAGGATATGTATGAAGGGTCGAGTACTAGTGTCAAGAGTCGGTGTGGAGTATCAGAAGGTTTCAGTATAGGAGTAGGTGTGCACCAGGGGTCAGATCTAAGCCCCTACCTGTTCTCAGTGGTAATGGATGAGGTTTCAAAGGAGATACAGGGTGAGATACCATGGTGTATGATGTTTGCGGATGATATAGTTCTGATAGGAGAAAACCTAGAAGTTGTCAATAATAGGTTAAATGAGTGGAGGTTAGCCCTCGAAGAAAAGGGATTGAGAATTAGTAGAAATAAAACTGAGTATATTGAGTATGATTTTGGACAAAGAGACCAAGAAGTTGAAGGAATGAGGAGACAACTGACAATAGATGGTGATGTGATAGGTGAAGTTGAGAGCTTTAAATATTTAGGATCTTTTGTTCAAAAGGACGGGGGCTTTGACATTGATGTAAAACATAGGATTAAGTGCGGGTGGATGAAATGGAGAGAAGCATCGGGCGTGTTATGCGATAAGAGAATTCCAATTAGGCTGAAAGGTAAATTTTATAAAAGTGTAGTGAGACCAACTATGCTGTATGGTTCAGAGTGTTGGGCGGTTAACAGGAAAATAGAACAAAGTATGAGTGTCGCGGAAATGAGAATGCTTAGATGGTTGAGTGGAGTGACAAGAGAAGATAGAATAAGGAATGAATACGTGAGAGGTAGTGTTGGTGTAGCGCCAATTGTGGACAAGATGAGAGAAAATAGGCTGAGATGGTTTGGGCATGTGATGAGGCGAGAGGAAACGAATGCAGTAAGAGTGGTTATGAAGATGGACGTTGAAGGGAAAAGAGGAAGAGGAAGACCAAAAAAGAGATGGTTGGAGACTTTGGAGAATGACATGAGGGCTGTCGGTGTGTGCAGAGGAGATGTGATTGACCGAGTAAAGTGGAGGTGTAGGACAAGGGTGGACGACCCCAAATAGTTGGGAGGAAGGCGGAGTAGAAGAAGAAGAAGAAGAAGATATTATATATTTAGTAACTATGCAAGAGTCGACTGTTGTACATACAACTGCATCACCATTTAAAGTCACTCAGTTAGATTCAAATCCATATGAAGTCATTAAAGTAACCTCTAACTAAATGAACCTCCAAAAAATAAAAATATGTGATAACTGTTTATCAGTGTAAACATATATATACAAAATATTTTAAATAATAATTAATATTATTTAGTTAATTTCACTATTTTAAAATAACTATACATGGATTATTCATCACAAGGGCTGTATGATAGTATCACTATACACTCAACAGCAATATAACTTTATGTACACCAAAAATTACCACAACCATTACATAACCTGTGTAATACTGTTAAAATTATAACTTTCAATCCTTAACAGAATCTAAAATTAAAGGATGGTAAATAACTCAGCTCAAAATATGTGTCTGCTGACTTTTTATATTATATGGAACTCCAATCAACTGACACTCAAAGTAATATTGAAATTATTGCTGAAGCTGTAATCCTAATAATGTAAACTCTAATAAAGACAACAAAAATGTTACAAAATATATTGTATACTATTTATTAGTGTAGTGTGATAATACAATTTACATTACTCAATGAAAACAAAAGTCTACTAATATGCAATATAAATTAATAATGTGTATTATAAAATAAAACTTTTGACTTTTTTATGCCATTTGAATTTAATTTGACTGATGTTTTATAACATTTCCAAAACATTTCATAATAATGTGTCATTAATAATTAGATATTAATAAACTTGATTATGTTATATCGAAATATGCTAGAACTGTATTCTGTTAGTTTTTATTAATCTAAAAAACCTAAATAAAACCTATAGTTTATTATAGAAGTATAGTAGTATTATGTTTGAACTAAGCAATCATTTTCCTTGAGTTAATGATTTAAAGTGCCAAATTTTTGTTTTTTACCTATTCACTTTTTTATAAATAATTGACTTAACTATTTAGTGTAGTTTTATAATATTTAATTATTATGCTATGATTTCCACGGTTATTTTGTAAAAAAGTTGATCGAATAAAGTTTTCAGATAAACAAATAAAAATTGGTATATTTTTTTTTGATACAAGCAAATCTATTTTTAAGGCAATTGTATATAGTATGATTAATAGATTTTTCAAAATCATTACATTATAGTATCATAGTTATACTAGTATCAGTTTCATTATTAATATCTGTGATATTGTTTGTTTTATTTAAATTAAACGTGTTGACGTTGATACTTGATTATGACTTTTGTAATTAACCATGGATTGTATGTAATCACTTTAAATTAATATGGATCTACAATTGGATGATTCCTTGTGAAACCAATTACATAACATAACATATTAACATAATGAAGAGTCATTTTCCACAAATTTCTGCAAAAGTTTCAATATTTAAGTTTTATAAGTAATTATTATTACTCTTACATAAATAAAATTATTAATATGTTTAATTATTATTTACTTATAATTATATATATTGCGTATTACTAATGGCTGTATTATGTCAGCAAATGTAAATTTGGATAACCTAGCTCAGCTAATGTTATTCTCGGCATAGTACTAATAATTGTTATTTGTCTCCCAACTGGTAGGCTTTAGTATTGAGGAATTTAAAATACATTTGACCTAATTACTAAGGACAATTTACCATATTAATAATTGAAATTAAGCCATTACTTCGATGATTGTTATTTATATATTATTATATTTCATAAAATTAACAGTGGATTGATACATTTATTTAATCCCATGTTGAATAGATACAGAATTGTGTATCACACTAAACATTGAATAATGACAAATTATTTATAAGATTCAGAGTTAATGAAAACATATTATTTGCACTTTTAAACCAAATGATGGCCATTGAAAAATGCATGCACTTTCATATCTTTAATTGATTAAATATTTTTAATCTGTAAAAAATAACAAATTCAATGACATAAAGTACTTTAAATACATTGTAACGGAACTATTCTGTTTTTAAAAAAACAGTCATAATTTTTTTTCTTTTTAAGTTTGGTAGAACACTGAATACCTGAACCGTGCATATTTTCAAAATCGACAGAAGTTTCAAAACGTTACACAACTGCTCAAACCATGACAAACACATTAAAAATGTTTGCACCAAAACTAATATGACGCATAGTATTTGATGCATTTTATTATAACGTGTAATGTAATGTTGCCTTTAAGGCTAGTTACACGCAGATATTATGGAATGTCGCAATTCAATGGACTTTTCACATTTGTCGATTTATTTTATGACTGACTATTATGAGTAATAATTCGCGTCGTGTACTCAGTTTTTGTTCTAATTATATTTTGTTCATTTGTAAACGAGCAATATAAAAAAGCTTTATTAGCTTTATTGCGTCGATAACGTAAAGAACGCTAACAAAAATTAGCAGCATGAAATCGCAACATCGTACACGTCGTGCTAACATAATTTAATGAAAATTATGTGAACAGATTTAATGCAAATTATAATATAAATAATATTTTTGCACCTGGTTAAAACGTAAGGTTTGCAAGTGAATTAACAGTACAACGTATTTTAAAATATAGACCAACAATGATGTTTAAGTCGTGTGGAACACCAACCGTTCAATTACATAGACCACCCATATCGGGTAAATATATTTATTAATCCAATTCGCAGTTATCAATTCGGGCTGCTTAACAATATCGGGTTATCGTTTTTACATTTTTATCATGTCGGCACAATAAAATGAAACGAGTGCGTTTTGTATAGGAAGTCTATGTACTCATACATCCGTTGAGGCACTGGCTCGATGGGTCTTCAAGTTCCCTCCAACACACCACAGTGCCCCAAATAAAGGTTGGCAAAATGTGCGATTGCAAAGGACACAGAAAAATGAGGAATCGCATTTTTTTAGTAGAATTGAAAACTGTTTTTTTCTTATGAAATAAGCGCCAAAATAGAATACGCCAAAGATGCCACGGAAAGCAATTACAGCACTAGATCACGCACAAACAAAGCATGTGTGCTTTTGTTAAACAGTCTCGCAATGGACGTGCGAGCGTTTGTGACATAACGAACGCGAGCAGAGTCGGTCGTGATGATCATATTTACGGTTCAGTATGAACGCCAATATTGATTGCCGCGATCGCGAGCACTATTAGTAGTCATAATTTATTAATTATTATTATTAACTTCTATTTAAATTTTTCGGAACGGAATGGAGCAAAACGAATCATTAAACAAGGCTCACATTCGTGTTCCCAATATAAATGTGTTGTACAATATTTTGATTTTTTTTTTTTGTACAACAGCAGATAAATAAACTGCTTTTAATTTTTAATTCTTGTTCGACTAAAATGTAATTTTATATCGACAATATGGTTTAAAAAATGCGAGTAAACACTAAAACCACAATAATGAAGCAAATAATAATACATACCATGATATACGATTTAAAAAAATACGTGTTAACACTATAACCACAACCACGAATTAATAATTAATACATGCGATGACATAAAGAAAAACATCTTACACCGTACACGTTCACCGAACAACTGAATAACCGGAGCGCAAAATTATCGCATACAAGCTGTTGTGCGAGATAACCGGCGTTGAGCAAAAACTCTCTAACGTCTCGATAATGAGCACACGCGACTCGCGGCGTTAGCACATGTGTTCGTGATCGGTCTGTGCGTGCTTTACGGTTGGGTTTTACAAAAGTCGATAGTGAATATAATCGTTATGATAAACTATTTTTGGTATAAAATTTGGATAAGAAAATTCCAGATATCGAAAACTATCTAATTAAATTTTGTAATTTAAACGTCAAGTGTTATTATTAATTGAAGGGGAATTTTATTTATTCCAGACATCGAGAGTTTCAAGTTATAAATGTTTGAGTCATCAAGAATTATATAAATAATAAATCTACATTATTTAAAATTTTTGTGTCGCTGCAAGTTTAATATTGGTAAAAATCAGGAAATAAAGGTTGGCAAAATGTGCGATTGCAAAGGACACAGCAAAATGAGGAATCGCATTTTTTAGTAAAATTGTAAACTGTTTTTTTTTCTTATGAAATAAGCACCAAAATAAAATACGCCAAGGATGCCTCGGAAAGCAATTACAGCACTTTTAAAAAAAAATAGATCACGCACAAACAAAGCATGTGTGCTTTTGTTATACAGTCTCGCAATGGACGTGGTTCCATTTAACCTCCATTTTGTGGAGTATTCATTTATTATGACCACGTTGACAGATTTTTATCGTACAATTCCAAATCAATAATTTTCAGACGATCTGAATATTTTTATTTTTAAACTAAGAATTCTGACTGAAATTATTAATTTCTTTAACAGTAACTAACTATCGATAAACTATTGAAAAAAAATATTGGCTGACCAAATATACTACGCTAAAATAATTAAACGCACTCTGTAGATGAATTAAAAAAGTATATTGATCCACATGTTATTGGTTTTAATCATAAGACACAACAGTACATAGTATATTATTAAAAACAAACAAAAATTACATTTTTTAAAAGAACATTTAATGTCACTTACGAACTTTGATATTTTTAAGTTATTCCAAATTATTTACTTTCAAAATAAAAATTATTAACATTTTTATTAATTGATTTCTAAGACGTGTTCAAACATTTTTAAAAACACAAACATTTTAATTATTTTTTTTAATCATAATCCTAACTTCAACATTTTAAAATTAAAAATAATATAACGTTAGTAATATATTATTTACTATTTACATTTTTCAACTTTCAAGGTTCTCCATAATTTTGTAATAAACCCAAGTACAACTAGTATAGCTCATACGTCATTTCAACATACTACAATAAATAAATATAACTATATAAAATAATAAATATATAAAATATATAAATATATAATGTACTCTAATGGGACGCACATTTCTAGAAATAAGGAGGTTAAAGTAACATACTATGTTTTAATTCGTTTTGATAAATATTTTAATTTACATAATAATCATATTATTTTATCTGTTTTTGTCAAATAGTGTAAATTACGTAATAAGTATATTATTATGAATCATATCTCTCTCTCCACCATTCATCATTGAATCATTGGATTAATACGAGTAGGAAATCTAGAGAAAATTGAAATTAGTTAGGAGTTAGGTTGGTCTTTACCTTTTTATAAACTATTGCTTATCATAGACACCATGTTACAACCACATTGCCGGAAGTACATAGTCTTACACAGTCATATAATAATAAGTTGTATTAAAAGTTTTTAATTTTTGTTAAGTAATAAATTGTTAATAATTTTTAATAATTTTAAACATAAGAGTTTTACTGTTTTTAATCCCTACCCTTCTCACAACCACCTCAAACTAGCGAACAACTACGTCGTTTAAGTAATTAATTATGATTTCACATTGCACTACGCAGTCATCAGTACAATTTTAAAATTAATAAGAACAACAATAATTTTTCTACTCAAGATTATTATGATATTTATGAATTTTGATAAATTGTAATAAATATTTGCTGTAAGTTAACATTCTAAATTAATTTTAATTTGCTTGCATTAGTTAATAGGACTAAAAAAGTGTACAGTTTGATTTAAAACAAATATCGAATTCGTTATATTTTGTATTATGTACATTAGGTGAACTGTGAATAAATATTAATTTACTAAATTGTCCAATGAATTATAATGTACTTTCAATTATCCGTTGCCTTCCGTGGAATCATTTACATACCTATATGTATACAAAAATATAAATATATCTTTATCTTATATTATAAATCATTGTCGGTTCAATTGAATTGGGAATTTCTAATAACCGATTACTCGATAACGACGTAAAATACAATACGCTTGTAATATTAATACATACTTTTATTAATATTATGTTATGTTCCTATAATACTAGACCCTCGAATATCATTTTTAATAATAATAAAAATGATTTTTATTTACGGGAATAAAAAAAAAATTCAATTTCCAATTTACTTTTTATAATAAAATTTAATTTTGCGGATTACCCACTGAATTCGTTTATCTGTGGATTTCCTGCCACTCTATTTCGCGGTTAATTGAGAGTACACTGTACAATAATTTGTCAGAGAGTTAATTTTTTCTATAAATATGCATAAAACGAAAGATTATTATTAGTACGATTTGGGTCTTATAGCAATTAAAAACACAATAACAAGCGTTAAAATATGCATTAAAATCTATAAAAATGCATTTTATTATTAATTGATAAGTAGTAGGGTTCGGATTTTATAATATTTGCTAATTGATATAGGATACAGACAAAAATAGCAAAATGAGATGTAAATTTCATTTATGCACCAAGGATACCAAACATGAAATTGAATTTTGCTATTTTTTACATATTTGAAGTATTTTAAATTTTTGGTACCACTTTCGGTGCTTTGGTGCTATTTTTTGCCAATATGCATGATAATATAATGCTTTATATTGTATTTTTCACAAATATTATTTATATTGAATAAAAAATAGTATTCATTTATGTACAATATGGTAAATTTCAAAATAGTTTTTATTATAAGTGTATTAATTCGTACAATTATATCATGACTATTAAATCAAAAGATAAAGTAAACTATCTGTGAATGACAATACATTTAATTTAATTAATTTTGATTTATATTTCTTTTAGATTCTGAACGGAGTGATGGAATCTATTGGTTTTACAATGATGTGTTTTTTTTTATATATTTTTTTTATTTTTTATTCTTTTATTTTTGTGTCTGACGACACCTTTTTTGGTAGTAAAAATGCTTCGATTTGCTTAAACAGCAACTTTTCTGAAAGGAAAGTGAATGTAGATGGTACCTTGGCAAGTCATAAATCCAACTTTTTCAATACTTTTAAAAAAATCGAAAAAAACGATAAAAAAAATTACGAAAAAACGGGAAATTTTATATCACGTTTTTACAAATTACATTTTTTTAAAATGCTCTAACTCAAAAACCAAAAATTGCAACAACTGGAAATTTTCACCAAATCTTTATATTGACGTTTTCTATACATGGTTAAGTTTTCAAAGTATTTTGACATATTTTGACTTATTTATAGATAATTTAAATTTTCGATTTTTGTAAAATTTTTGTTTTTAAACATCTATAAAATTTAATTGGTAGACCGAAAACTCTTGAAAATTTAATACACGGTTATAATAAGTTAAACTTATCGTAACTAAAAAATATCGGTGATCGGTTTACTCAAATTTTTTTTATAAGCCCTTAATGCTGAAATTTGTATAAAATGTGTAAAAATCACGATAATTTGCAAGTTATTTTGTAGATAAAAATTCATAAAATTTTTTCTGTTCATACTTAAGGTTCAAAATTTTAACACTAGGTTATCTATAAGCTATTCTCCAAAAAACTTTAAAAAAATTTCTACCGGACTCGGAGGAAAAAAGAACCGGAAGGGCCTCGCTCTGCTGTACAGTTGGGGGTGGAGTGCACCTCGTTTATAGGATAGGTCATTATTACAATGGATTTGTTAAATTTGAATGCAATGATAGATATCATTGTATACGAATAACGATTCTGAACGGAGTTAATATGTTTGTCTAGGATATAATACATTGTTATTTATAAATATTGTAAAAAGTATATTTTATATTGAAACGATAAATATATTTTTCAATAAGGATGGGTTGGCAGTTGCATACAGCAACATAGTTTGTCAGTCTAGAATATTATACATTATATTATATTTTACATGTAATTTTATGTCAATATTCGCTGTTCAAACGCTTATAAAAAAAAATTGTGGCTATGGATTTTAATAATTTTTTAATGACATTAAGAACTACTTCTGTGGAAACTTCTATTAAATTTTCAAGTATTTTGTAGGAGCCAAATTTTTTTTTTAAAAAATATTTAAAATCGTTTGAGAATAAATCGCTATTTTATGCAATTTCGTAAATATTTAAATTTCAAACAGTCATACAATTTTTTCCTCTAAGTACGGTATAAATTTTTTTAAAGATTTTTGAAGAGTAGCTTATAGATAACCTAGTGTAAAAATTTTGAACCTTAAGTATGAACAGAAATAATTTTATGAATTTTTATCTACAAAATAACTTGCAAATTTTTGCAATTTTTACATATTTCGTATAAATTGGAACTTTGAGCACTTATAAAAAAAATTGTGACTTACGATTTTAGATTTTTTTTTATCAGTTAAGGAACAACTTATAAGAAACCTTGTATTAAATTTTCAAGATTTTCTGGCCAACCAAAATTTTATCGTTATTTTAAAAAAAAATACTTAAAAAAATTGAAAATTTCAATTGTCTATAAATAGCTCAATGAAATTCAAAATACTTTGAAAATTTAACGGTGTATAGAGAACGCTAATCTTAACATTTGGTGAAAATTTCAAGTATTTACATAGATTAGTTTTTGAGTTATAGCAAAATAAAAAATTTGAGTATGTCGAAAACGTGTTTTGCGTAAAAACTCCCGTTTTTTCCCTCATTTTTTTAGGGGTTTTTGCGTCGCATTTAAAAAATATTGAAATATTTTTACTTTTGACCCCCCTAAGTACCAATTAGATTCACTTTCCTTTCAGAAAAGTTGCTATATAAGCAAATCGAAACATTTTTACTGCCAAAAAAGGTGTCGTCAGACACAAAAAATAAAAAAATAAAAAATAAAAAAAAAACACATATCATTGTAAAACCAATAGATTCCATCACTCCGTTCAGAATCTAAAAGTTATTGCATTAATCAAATAAATCTGTTACGCTCTATTTAGTGTGTAGTCTTCAGAAGGTTATTGGGTATTGCTGTTCGTGTAATGTTACGGATTGAGGCGAGGTGGATATATGTCACTACAAATTTTACAACATTTCTTTTGAAATACATTTTATTTTTTATTTCTATTTATTTATCTATATATTAAATAATTAAAACTGTATTAATAATAAATAATATAAATAAAAAATATATAAAAAAAGGTATTATATAACTAAAGTATGCGGGTGTTCATAAATAAAGTTATGTGAGAACCGTCGATACACATCGAATCGCATTAATTTTTCCCAATTCGGATCGATATTCGTAAAGCTGCGGTCACGTCTGACCAACGTTTGGGTAAACATTGTTTGTTAAATGTTTGTCGAACATTTGGCGAACGTTTGTCAAACATTTTATCAGTACAACAAACGTTTGTTTATAATTCAGTTGTTCGCTGTATGTTTGCCAAGAATCGTGACCATGTCAAATCTGTCATTCATATAAATTATAATTATTTTAATAGAGGTAAATCGGTGTACAAGTACAAATAAACATTCAAAATGTTCGCTTAGTGAATGAATATTTTTGTTTGGATTATTGACAAATTGTTTTGGAAACACGACTATATCAAACAAACATTCGTCGAACGTTCAACAAAACATTTGCTAGATATTTTTTGGTATTCGAACGTTTGACAAACGTTTTTGAATTGTTAGTTGTGGAAGCAGCTTAATATTCAACGGCCATTATCTTATTTTTATATTCTTATACGATAGCGGATAATCAGCCGAACTGAAGGCCCTTATTATGCAATCACTGTATTCGTACCAAGAATATTAATTAATAATACCAAATGAATCGTCGTACTGCAACATCGCTGCGTAGAAATATTTTCATTCGCGATCATCACGTGGACGATTGATAATAATGAGATTATCGGCTCGTTACGTAAATATTATCTATATCAGTACTTAATTCAGTTGAATTACAGTTTTCCCCTTAGGTCGCACATAGAAACCGATTTCGTGAAACTGATTTCATAAAACTAATTTTATGAAACTTGTTTCATACTCTCCACACAACAATACAACTAAAAATTAATTTTGATAATGTCCCACGAAGAGGATGTGTTAATGTTATAATGCTATATTGGTGATTATGAAATAAAAAAAGTAAACGTAGATATTGGATTCATCACGTTCGTAAAGTTGGCCCACCTAAGTATTTCAATTTTTGTAAAATCTATGCCATTATTTTGCAAGTTATTTGCAAGTATTTGCAAGTCCATTTTTAGAATTTGCAAGTCCAAACTTTCACCGTGGAACCAAAAATTTAAAAGTTGGGCCAACTTCACGTAGCCCACCCATTTTGACCCAGAACTTTGAAATTGGTATCAAACGAAAGCTAATGACTAGCAATAATTTGCAAGTCCATTTTTAGAATTTGCAAGTAACTCGGGCGGCCGGTAAGAGCTTTCAATGTTAAGAAGTTATCCCACCGAAGTTGTCCCAAGTGTATTGAATAATATTACATAATTAGTATAGAAGATTGCGCGCCTCTTATAATTGCACCCCTGACCCATGGCTTCTTGCCCTGCTTTGAATACGGCCCTACATATCACCCCTACTTAGGGCTTTCAAATATAAAATTACATCATTCTTTGTACCACGTTTTTATTAAACTGTACGACACTTCTCGCCATTTTGAATTTTTGAACCAAATTTATGGCACTCATTTTCAACATATTTTTTTTTTTAATATCATAGTTCATTCGATGTCCCGCACTCAAAATGTGTGCATATAATTTATTCAATAATTACCATTTTATTAAAAATCTAACTAAATACTTAACCGTTTTTGTCGGGAAAAGCGTCAAAAAAACAAGAAATTCAAGTGCTTTTTTTTTTAACCGAAAAAAATCGCTGCCTGTCTGGGGCCCTAAACCCCAAAACAAGACTTTCTGTGAGTATTTTAACTATTCAAACCCATATAACGTATAATAAACCGTCTTCCCAACCGCGTATCACTTACGTAACGACACCTAATTAAAAATGAACTCTAAACCTAAGGCTATCTCCCCAATCAAAATTATCAACCAAAACACCGTACTACAAAAGGTAAAGAATAACAACCAAATAAACGAGTCTGATACGAATGATGTTTTCAATTACGAATGGACTGAGGTCGTCTCTCCCAAATCTCACAAACGTTTAAATTCTGATAAACAAAGTCAGTTATCAAAAACAATTAAAACCACGACTAACACGCAATTCTCCTCTCATAATAAATTCAGTGTCCTATCACCAAATGATGACACTGATATGGAAACTAATGAAGCAAACGAAATCGTCTCTAAATTACCTCCACCAATATTTATTAAAACAAAAGTTCAAAATTATCAACAATTTTGCGAGAAAATAAAAAAAATTATACAACCGACCGACGATTTTACCTGCAAAAGCTCTACCGAATTAATTAACCCTGCATCAGTCGCATGTTCTACTATTGTAGTACACCAATAATGAATTTAATTTTAGATGGTTTTAGGATTTCTTTATCACAATGATAATTATATTACCTTTAAATGACATTATATAGTTGATATCTGTTACAATTTCAAAGTTTATATTTCAGTGCAATTCTGTATATTGAGCGAGCAAGTTGTCTGTTCTACAATTGTAGATAAAGCGACGACTCAGGTACGTAATTTTTATTAAATTGAACTATTAAAGTTGTATAGACGTATTACATTATACTTATACATATATATGTTATATGTATATACTATAATATATTATTATTGCATTCTATATAATATATGTTTATACATAATACATTTATATATATACATACAATGATATATAATGTTTATTTCGCAGAATTACTTTTACTTTAAAAATGGACATTTGGACAATGCGATTGTTGTTATCAAAAAGAACAAAATAATACATCTTCAGATGATATGGATACAAATTAAAACTTAGAATTAAGACTAATACATTAATTAAATTAAGCATTCACATATTCTATTTTAAATTGTAACTGTACCTTTTTATTTGTATTAAAATTATTTAGTATTGTACAGATAAATTAAAAACTATACATTACATAATAATGTGGTTAAATTCATTTATGTTGTAATAAAAAAGTTAAATTAATAAAATTGTAATCATTCATACATCGTCTACAAATGTAGACGCGCGACTACTCATGTGATATTAAATCACGCGACTGATGCAGGGTTAAAATAAACACTACCTCTTCAAATGCATACAGAACCATAATCAAATATCTAAAAGATGGAAAAGTTGAATTTTTTACATATCAATTAAAAGAAAACAAACCATACCGTATCGTCATTAGAAATTTACATCCTACCACTTCACCCGATTGCATAAAAGAAGAACTCGAAAAAGAAGGATTTCAAGCGAGAAATGTTACAAACGTTCTGCATAGTCTCAAAAATAAAACTACCTCTATTTTTTGTAGACCTAGAACCAGCGCTTCACAATCAAAACATATTCGAGCTCCAAACTATATGCCACACCAAAGTCAAAATCGAAGCACCTCGTATCAATAAACTAACACCACAATGCTTAAATTGTCAAAACTACGGCCACACCAGAACCTACTGCAACAACCATCCGAGATGTGTCCGTTGTGGTGAAAACCACAGAACTGACACATGCTCCAAAAGTCGAGAACTCCCTGCGAAATGTGCGTTATGTAACGGAGATCACCCAGCAAATTATCGTGGATGTCTTGTATTTAAAAACCTGCAGCAACTTCGAAAAAAACAATCACCAAGCAAAAGCAACACTAACAAAACTGAAGAAAACACAAATCGCAAAAACCCCACCTTGTACAACCCATCTCTCAACAGTACCTCACACCCAAATAATTCAAATAACAGCCAAACCTACTCTCAGGCCACGCTACAAAATAAAAATCCTACACATACAAATAATGAACACCAAAACCAACAAAACGTAAACATGACTACTCAATTGACCTCCTTTTTAAACGAATTCAAATCCCTCATTAATCCACTTATTTCACTTCTTACAACAGTCATCGACAAATTATTAATGAAAAATGTCAACTGTTAATAATCAAACTCCTCCTTTATCAATATTACTCTGGAACGCAAATGGATTAATCCACAATAAAAATGAACTACAACACTTACTCTACGACAAAAAAATAAATATCGCCTTCATTACAGAAACACACCTAACACCAACAAAACATTTCAACATACCAGGCTATACAACACACCGAACAGATCACCCCGATGGTACTGCACACGCTGGTACCGCGATCTTAATATCCACTACGCTATTACACTATGCATTACCGACATACCAAAAGACCTATATACAAGCTACAAATATCCAAATAGTACTTAACCATATCCCCATTACAATATCATCAGTCTACTGCCCTCCTAGTCAAAAAATAACACCACCTCGACTCCAAACATTCCTAGAAACACTTAAAAATTCATTCATTATTGGCGGTGACTTTAATGCAAAGCATACCGTATTTGGATGTAGATCAACTAACCCTAGAGGCCAAACTTTTTACAATACAATTTTAAATAATCACCTATCCTTCATTTCGCCTAGTGCCCCAACCTACTGGCCATCCCACACAAATCGTCATCTAGACATATTAGATTTTTTCATAACCTCGCTACCAAACCACTTAAATAATAATATAAAAAATCTTGAAGAACTGTCCAGTGACCACTCCCCAGTTCTACTCCACCTAGGTGGTAAACCAGAAAACGTAATCAACACTCTTCACTCTAGACAAATTAATTTCAATTTATTCCAAAATAAATTAGACGAATACATTTCATTAAATATCCGACTAAAAACTCGCGATGACATAGACAGCGCTTCACAATTCCTCATTACAACTATCCAAAAAGCAATAACAGACTCAACCTCTTCACCATCAAATACAAATATACCAATAAAACCACACCAATATACTTATTTACCACAGAATCTAAAAGAATTAACTAAAAAAAAACGTCAAGCTAGAAAAATTTGGCACCAAACCCACTACCCGCAGCACAAACATGAATTAAACAAATAAACTGAAGAAAGATCTGCAAACCTTCAAAGCCAATCAATTCCACTCGTTTTTATCATCACTTACACCAGTCAATGGTTCCTTATGGAAATCAATAAAAAATAAAACCAAAAGAAAAGACGTAGTCCCCCCTTAACAAATCCTAACAACACTCTAGCCATAATCGACACTGAAAAAGCAAATTTATTCGGCAATCACCTATCAGAAATTTTCCAACCCCACTCGGATACAAATTACAATATAACAACACACATAGAAAATGTCCAAACTTTTCTGAACAGTCCACTACCTATGTCACTATCAGCTAAACCAATCACACCACAAGAAATAAAATATTATATTACTAAACTACACAATAATAAATCCCCAGGATATGACCTAATTAACAACAAAATACTCAAAAAAACTAACAAATAAAACCATCCTTCTTTTGACTCACGTATACAACACAATGCTCAGGTTATCATACATTCCCCCAATATGGAAAGTCTCAACAATAATATTAATTGCTAAGCCAGAAAAACCAAAGCATTTGGTAACCTCATACCGCCCGATAAGTTTACTACCGACGTTAGGGAAACTTTTCGAAAAATAACTTCTTAAAATAATAACCCCTATTATCAAAGAAAAAAACATCATCCCAAATACTCAATTTGGATTTCGATCATATCATTCGAAAATCCACCAAATACATAGAATTACCGACAAAATATCATCATCATTCGAAAAAAAAGAACACTGCCCCGGTGTATTCCTTGATATTGCGCAAGCATTTGATCGCGTCTGGCACGACGGACTATTGTTCAAATTAAAATCGTTTCTACCTGCTCCGTATTTCCTCATCCTAAAATCTAATCTTTAAGACCGATATTTCACTGTTAAATTTAACAATTCCTACTCTTTTTTTTTTTTTTTGTTTTTCAATCCGGAGATTGGTTTTTAACAAATGTTTCACAATAAATGACTTCTCCATTTTTCTCTATCGTTCGCCATATTTTTAAGCTCCCTGTAGGAAGTGACTCCTGCATCCTGCATTATTTGACTAATGTATTTCGTCCTAGGTCTTCCTCTTGATCTTGTACCCTCTATCATACCTTCGATTATTATACTATGCAGTTCGTCTCCATGCCTCAACGTGTGTCCTATCATCTGCCATCTCCTTTTCTTTATGGTGTTTATCAGTGTTCGTTTTTCCTCTATTGTTCTCAGGATATCTTCATTTGATCTTCTATCAGTCCAACTTATTCTCTGCATTTTCCTCCAACACCACATCTCGAGAGCTTCTAACATATCTTTTTCTTTCTTATTAATTGTCCAGGTCTCACTTCCATATAATGCCACACTCCAGACATATGTTTTTATGAGCCGTTTCTTCGTTGCTATGTTCATATTTTTTGATGTTAGTATTTTTCTCTTTTTAAGGAATGTGTTCTTTGCTTGACCTATCCTGCTTCTGATTTCTTTAATTGATTTCCCGTCGTCTGTTATAATGCTGCCCAAGTATTTGAAATGGTCTACTTGGATAATTTCTTTGTTTTCTAATGTTATATTTATAGATGGTACGTTTTTCTTGTAGCATACTAAGGTTTTGGTCTTAGCTGAATTTATTTTCAGACTATATTCTTTAAACGTAAAATTCATTACATTTAATGCTGCTTGTAGGTCTTCCTCAGATGTTGTGAGAACGACTATATCATCAGCAAAGCGAAGCATGGTTATTAGTACCCCTCCTATTTTCACTCCGATTCCTTTTTGTTCTAACCAATTCTTTATGACATTTATTGCTTTTTCAATAAATACATTGAATAATGCAGGAGAAAGTGGGCACCCTTGTCTCACACCTTTTTGGATTCTAGCAGTCACTGTTGTTGTATTAATGTTGATAGTGGTTTCTTGTTCTTCATAAATTTTATAGAGAATACGTCTGTCTTTAAAATCTATCTCTGTTTCTTCCAAAATTTTAAAGAGACTTGTCCAATTTATGTTATCGAATGCTTTTTCTAGGTCTATAAAAGCCATATAAGTGATTTTTTGTCTCTCGATTTGTTTTTCAAGTATTACTCTCAGACCTAAAATAGCCTCCCTGGTTCCTTTGTTTTTCCGGAACCCATATTGGTCGTTGTCTAATCTAAATTCTATCCTTTTACTTATCCTTTTACTTACAATTATTGTCAGTAATTTAGCCACATGCGATATCAGGCTTAAGGTCCGAAAATTTTCGCATTGATTGGCTCTTGGTTTTTTTGGTAGGATAACTAATCTACTGCATCCAAAATCTCTCGGAATTATTCCAGTCTCGTATATTTTACATAACAGTTCGTACAGAGCGTTCTTTATTTCATCATCTGTCTGTTGTAGGAGTTCTGTGTTTAGTCTGTCTGGGCCTGGTGCTTTGTTTTTCTTCATTGTTTGAAGTGCGTCTTCAAATTCTGATTTTAGGATCCTTGTATTTGCATTTGAATCAAAGTCGCCGTCGGTTGGGTTTTCGACGAGTAGGTCATTGTTTTCTTCTTCTCTGTATAGTTCTTCTACGTATTCTTTCCATCTATTCGCTATTGCTATTTCATCTATGAGTAAATTTCCTTCTTTATCCTTTACGTGTGTGCATTGTGACTTTTTTTCATTAAAGTATCGTTTGATGAGTTTATATGCCTTGTCCTGTTGATTGTATTTCATCATATTGTCTATTTCTTCACAATTCTTTTCGATCCACCTTTCTTTGGCTTTTTTCGCTTCACGGTTTATTTTATTTCTTAACGTCTTATATTGTTTTTTACTTTCTTCATCTGTTTTGTTTTTAAACAATCTTCTTCTTTCTATATCTTGAACTATTTCCATTGTGATCCATTCGCTTTTCGGTGCTGGTTTCCCCCTAATTAATACTTCTTCTGCAGACTGGGTAATAGATTCTTTTATGCAACGCCACCTATGTTCTATATTATTACTACAGTCATCTGTCTTCGGCTTGTCTTTGGTATCAAATATTTCTTTGCATTTCTTTTCGAACAGTTTTCTTGTTTCTGGTTGCTTTAGTTGACACAAATTCCAATCAGGTCCTTTATTTTTTGGTCTTTCTAATTTCTTAAACTTCAATACTGATTTGATCATTACCAGGTTGTGGTCACTGTCAATATCAGCTCCTGGGTAAGATTTGCTAGATTTGATCTGGTTTTTGTATCTATTCCTTACCATGATGTAGTCTAATTGATATCTGTTGATATCACCTGGCATTTTAAACGTATAGCGTCTTCTTTTATGATTCATGAATAAAGTATTAGTTATAATTAAATCATGTTGTCTACAGAATTCGACAAGACGGTCACCTCTTTCATTCCTTGTTCCAAGTCCATATTTGCCAACTTCTCTGCCGTCTGTACTTTCACCTACAATCGCATTCCAATCTCCCATGATAATTAAATTTTCCTTACTATTTGTTAGACTAATGAGTTCTTCTATCTTTTCGTAGATTTCTTCTACTTCTTCATCGTTCGCTTGTGTTGTGGGCATATATGCTTGTATTATTGCGATGTCATTGGGGACAGATTTTAATTTGATCATTATCAATCTATCATCGTAAGTTATGTAACTTCTCACACATTGTGCCCATTTTTTATTTAGAATAATGCCAACTCCATTTCTTCCATTGTCACCGCCGGAGTAGATGACTCTGTAATCTCCCGATATAAAGTCACCTTGACCATTCCATCTCATTTCACTTATTCCCAAAATATCAATTTTGAGGCGTTTCATCTCAATCTTAAGATTTTCTAGTTTCCCTGTTTGTAACAGGGTTCTGACATTCCATGTTCCTATCATACTACAAGGATTTCGCTTGGTGACGACCTGAGGTACCTTGTTTGGCCTCCTGCCGGGAATGACCTCTCCGATAAGGTCGTTTCCATACATGTTATCATTTATTGTGCTGATCATTTGTTATTTGACTAAGGAGATTAATGTGGTGGTTTCCTCTTGCCTTCCACATCGCAGTGCAGTGGCCGTGTTCATGGTCTCCATGCACGCCCACTCCTTCTACCTGGCTATAGCTGTACCTGCTTACGAAGCATTCACCTATAGCCAGTACTGAAGGCGCTGCAGCTCACCTTCAGGTCCATTTTAGTCGCCTCTTACGACAGGCATGAACTACCGTGGGTGTATTCTGGCCCCCTACCCACAGGGGATTCCTACTCTATCTACCATAAAATCAAAGCGGGAGTACCCCAGGGAAGTGACCTATCACCTATACTCTATAATATCTACACATCAGATATGCCCAAAGCAAACCATACTACTCTAGCGACATATGCAGACGATACCGCTATACTAGCATCAAATAAAGACCCAAACATAGCCACCCACGATATACAATACCACTTAAATCTAATCTCCAATTGGACTCAAAAATGGAAAATTAAAATTAATGAAAACAAATCAGTTCAAATAAATTTTTCTCTGAAATAAAACGAATGTCCACAACTTTTGCTCAATAATTCACCAATTACTATCCAAAATGTAACCAAATACCTCGGAGTTCATCTAGATAAAATACTTACCTGGGCCCAACATACAAAACTTACCCGTTTATAATGTATAAATAAATAAAACAGAAAAGAAAACAATCAAACACACGTCTACATCTCCTCCGTCCATTATTGTCTCCTTCAATGAATTTAAAAAACAAAATATTAATATACAAGGCGATTATTACCCCCCTTTGGTCATATGGTATCCAAATTTGGGGCCAAGCCAAACCATCCAATATAAGACCCATACAGGCTTTCCAGTCTATATGTCTTAGACAAATAACTGGAGCCCCATGGTATATGACCAACGACGTATTACATAAAGATCTCCAAATCCCAACAGTCAACGAAATAGCAACTCGTCATTACAAAAAGTTTCACTCCAAACTGCACTCAAACCAAAACCCTCTAATTTCCCGTATGTCCTCTATAACCATCACCAACAATCCTCTGAGGAGGTTAAAAATAAAATGGCCAAGAGACGCTCTTGCCTAACGGTCTCCATAATATGAACACATCAAATTAAATAGGAGGTACTGTTGTTGGACGGTTTTCCCCCCTCAAGACACTCAAGTCATTTTACTATTACCATGTATCAAATTTACTTATTGTACAAATTATATAGATTGTAAATACGCTTTAACAAATAAAAAAATAAAATAAAAAAAAATATCATAGTTGTGGTGGCTAATCCTTTTTCTCCAGGGGCCAAAAAATAATTTCATTTTTTATGCTTAAGATTCTCTTTGAAAATTTAGTTTGCAAATTGTAATTGTAAATAGGTAATACTATGATATGAAATAACACAAATGCATTTCAAATTTTAATATGTAAGTACACTAGGTACCTCCTAGTGGGAACAAGCAGCGAGTACCAAATTTTCAAAATTGACGTTATTTAATATTCAGTATAAATGCATAGTTCCGATAAAGAGAAATACATGTTATTCATAGACATTAGACAACCAAATTGAGATAGCCCAGTAGTACACTGTGGGGATCATCAAAATAAAACTATTTATGATGATTTATTTATTTATTTTATTTATTTAAGGAGATACATCTATTTATCTAGTATTGTATATTAAAAAAAAAAACTTAACAAAATGCAGTATCTCCATAAACATTAACACATAATGGTTGTAGATATTACTACGGTAGATGTCTAATAAAACTCAGTAAAAGTTTTTGACAAACACTTTTAGGTTTAGCACAATATGACGTATCTGATAAGTACCACAGTCCGCGAGTAACGACCATTCATTGATAAAAAAATCAAGTGTACATACTGAATATTCGTTTTAGCTAAGATTACTGGGTAAAAATGCAGTATAATATACATTAAGACATTTTTTAATAATAAAATAAGCCATTTGTGCATACTACTTTATTACCTAGGAATATGCCACATACAGGGTTTTTTCCCTAGTACGTATTTAGCAACATTTTGTAATACATTTTAAAGGCATTTCTTGTAAATTTATGGTGCTTAACTTAAGGAAAAAAAAACACGGAACTATGCATTTATACTGAATATTAAATAACGTCAATTTTGAAAATTTGGTACTCGCTGCTTGTTCCCACTAGGAGGTACCTAGTGTACTTACATATTAAAATTTGAAATGCATTTGTGTTATTTCATATCATAGTATTACCTATTTACAATTACAATTTGCAAACTAAATTTTCAAAGAGAATCTTAAGCATAAAAAATGAAATTATTTTTTGGCCCCTGGAGAAAAAGAATTAGCCACCACAACTATGATATTAAAAAAAAAAATATGTTGAAAATGAGTGCCATAAATTTGGTTCAAAAATTCAAAACGGCGAGAAGTGTCATACAGTTTAATAAAAACGGGGTACAAAGAATGATGTAATTTTATATTTGAAAGCCCTAAGTAGGGGTGATATGTAGGGCCGTATTCAAAGCAGGGCAAGAAGCCATGGGTCAGGGGTGCAATTATAAGAGGCGCGCAATCTTCTATACTAATTATGTAATATTATTCAATACACTTGGGACAACTTCGGTGGGATAACTTCTTAACATTGAAAGCTCTTACCGGCCGCCCGAGTTACTTGCAAATTCTAAAAATGGTCTTGCAAATTATTGCTAATCATTAGCTTTCGTTTGATACCAATTTCAAAGTTCTGGGTCAAAATGGGTGGGCTACGTGAAGTTGGCCCAACTTTTAAATTTTTGGTTCCATGGTGAAAGTTTGGACTTGCAAATTCTAAAAATGGACTTGCAAATACTTGCAAATAACTTGCAAAATAATGGCATAGATTTTACAAAAATTGAAATACTTAGGTGGGCCAACTTCACGAACGTGGATTCATCCACTTATTTGTGATAGACAACATAGTACGTTCTGTCCCTGTTATTAAATACGTCAATCCGTGTAACCGTTTATATATCGAATATACGATTCTATTTTGTAAATATAGAAATAAAACAAATTAACAAAAATTCAACACTAGTAGACGTCCAGACCGGTAAAATGTTGTCGATAAACATTTATAAATACACGTCATATTTGGTTATCCTAACCTGGTCCGTCTGTATGTATCGCATATTTTAACCCGTAAATTTCTTTTGAACGGACATTTTTTTTTTCTTTTGTATCAAATAATGGAATGGTCGAAAGAAAGTGTTTGTCATCTGATTGATTTATACTATGAAAAACAAATATTATGGGACCAAACTCAACCCGAGTACAAAAATAAATTTAAAAAAAATGATACGTGGTGTGAAATTTCAAAAATTCTTAATATTGAAAAATTAGAAGTCGAAAAAAAAAATGAAAAAAGCAGCTGCAGCAATAGCAACGTCATTCTCATTCCACATTTTGACCAAGACTAATTCACAAATGTTTAGCAAATATGTTACTTTGGTGTGGACGCGCCTGTATTTAAATTTTTTCGGTGACATTTTTAGAAACATTTTGTCGGCGACATTGTTGACAAATGTTTCTTGGTCTGGTCGCGGCTGTACACAACGTTTTCAGTGATTATTTGAATTTCGTCTACTTGGTAAAACCCTTGATAAATACGACTGAAATAATAATAAAACACAAAATTATAATGGATAAATATCAGTGGCGGCTCGTGTGCTTTGAAAGTGGAAGGGCGATATAAAATTGCTTATTTATGGAAAGTATCGAACACAAATAATATTAATAACAGGTATTTAATTAAATCCATTTAATAAATATAAATTATTATATATATATATATATATATATATTTTAAATTGTCAACACTTTTTTATAGAAAAATAAAAATACATACTTTGAAAATTACAAAATAACAACAAAAAAAACAAATTTATAAGACTGTATACTAAAAATCTAAACGTCTATCTTTTGTTTCGCTAAACATATCAATCACTTTTTTTATTAAAATTAATGTCATTTGAAATCATTTAATTTTTAATATTTATCATTGTTGGAGCGTTTAACCATTTTTCTCCCATTGTTCTTCGTAAACATGAAAACAAATACCAAATTGAAAATTAATAATACCATTGATCATAGAATAGATCTATTCTATAATCAATGATAAATAATAACCTCGATTAATCGAACCTCTATAAGTTGAATTTTCGTAAACTCGGAGGAATGCCTTGGCCCCCTGCCTTACAACATAAAGCCTTGTTTATTTCTCTGAAGTATTTTTTTGAGAATATATATATACATATATTTAGATATATAGCGTGTGGTGCGCCGCGAGTATCTGTTGTTGTTATTGCTATTATTGGAAATGTTATTGACAGAACGCCGGAAAGTACCCAATTACGATCCACAGACGGAACGAAAAATGAGACTCATAAAATTGCAGTTTTTAGCTGTATCTCTCTCGCACTCCGCATACAACCAGCGCCTGCAAGTGAGAGGTCCGAGTGCCAAGACAAAACTTAATATTTAAATAGTCTCGCTATTGGGTCGGGTCGGGTCGATTTTCGTGTTTATTACGCTCAGAAAGGGAGTCTCTAGCGAGACTTTTCGAAATGCAACACATTCCCACTCAATTTCACGCCACGCGTTTCAAACAATTTTGGAAAACGTGTGACGCGTGATGAGAATTTACGTCATTTTTTTCCGAATTTTTGGTTGTTAACAATTTCTTCTACGTACAGTGAAGGAAAATTATAGAAAATGTACGTATGCATACTTCATTGTACGATAGATTTTCTGCTAATTGTGAACTCATTTAAAAATGCTGCCACATTCATATCTTCTAACTTTTCTCCCTAATCATTATCAGACGAACTTGAATAATTTATAACTTATTAATATTATAATAGGTAATATGTTCTTTTACCGAAGTGCAAAATGGTACTAATGCCTACTTCGTACTCGACTATTTTTTATTTTTATTGTGCGTGATATCCGTCACGGTGTATTGCGTTGCATGTAAAAGCGAGGTTAACACATGTCATGTGAAAACCCGTATTAAAACACGGCCCTTGTTTGTGTTCACATATGGGCCGCAACACACTACAGCGGTTTTAACTCGCGTTTTTCCACGACGCGGTTTCAACGCACGATCTGCACGCGCTACACAAGCGAGGTTTACACGGACCCGGTCATTT
>JASXSY010001003.1:0-28702 GCA_034509805.1 Sipha maydis
AAATTCTGAAAATGGTCGTACAAATTCATACAAATTACGTACTAAAATATGGCATTGAAAAAAAATCGAAAACGCTAAAATTTCCCTTTAGGTTGGGCTGGGGTGACGTCACCCCAGCCCAACCTATAGTTTTGTTCGATAACGGAAAAACTAAGGTCGTACAAATTCTGAAAATGGTCGTACAAATTCATACAAATTTCATACTAAATCTTGGTGAAGTAAATTTTCAAAAATTCCAATATGGTTGGGCTGGGGTGATGTACGTGCTCGCGATGTCCTAATCGCATTGCAGTGCACAGGTTGGGAACCGCTGAACTAATGCATTGTACAATTTGAGTTTAAGTTACAACATAACAATATATTTACCATGTAAATTGTTTTTATTTTACAAAACTTTCATTTAAAAAAAAAAAATAAAAGAATATGCATGAAGAGGAAGTCCATTTGAAGTCATTTTGATTATGACTACTTAAATTTATAAATTGAACAGCATGTTTAAGTATAGATCTTATAGGTTATTATGTTTATTTGTACATTTTAACTGTTTTATGAAAATAGAAAACTTTATTAAATATTAAAAATTAGAGTAACTCCATCATTACTTAATATTAACATTACTAAACAGTGGTCTATAATTACAGATTAGATAAAATTAGAAAATTTTATTTCATCTGAGATATAATCAAAACAACATAATGTTATAAAATACTTTTTTTATACTAATAAATAACATTTTTTTTGTTTTGTTTTTAATTTTTATTTATAAATAAAACAAAGAATATTTATGACAAAATTGTGTCATCTTGTGTCCATCCATCATTTAATGATAAATATCGTCGTTTAGATGAAGTATTCATGTAAGGTCGAAGCATCCATTCTGTGTCTGCAGTATCAGCTAATTCCAATGTTCCTAATTTAATTTGATAAAGTTTCAATTGGAAACGAGGGCCTACTTCATTCAATTCAATTTTATTACCGTCCACCTTAAAGTAATAAAATTATAACACTTTAAAAAATAGTAATAATGCAATTATTAATTTAAAATAATATGTACCGTTTTATAAGTATGGTGTCTAAATGATATGTAATCATCATGGTTAGCAAATGAAATGACTCTCTTGCTGTCATCTTTAGGAACTGGATACAAATACTTCAGTATATTCATTGTTCTCTTACCAAGTTGTGTTTCAAAATTATGAAAAATCAGATGTGGAAATTGTTCCGACATTGTACCAATATCAGGCACATCATGCCTCATAACAACATCTGTTAAATTAAAATATGCTGTTGGGCCGTATGGCATGTGACAAATGATCAAAGTGTCTGGCACACCACGATGTTCATGCACAACAATGAAATCGGTCACATCGTTGGCCCTGCAGGCTTGCACCAATTGCTTGATCTCATAGTTACCACGGTTCATACGTTGAGAGTTTGGGAAAATTAATCTAAGTTCTTTCACGAACTTCTTGAGCCTGGCAGATGGGTCATGTGACGTGGTGATCATAATCTTTGGGTCCTCGACTCCGGCCCAACGATATTCGTCATCTTCATGCGATAAGCCCACACCACCTTCTTCACCACCACCGGCGGCCGACAATGAAGGAGAATCGTCGTCCCATTCAAGTTTCTCTTGCAAGTTCAGCGCCTCGGACCGCAAGTCGTAGTGAATGGGTACATTCTCATCTAGACAATGCTTGAGCCGTTCCTTCTTGTCTTGGATTACTTTCTGACGGCTTTCCAAACTTTTGCGGTAAAGATATTCGCGTCGGAGTCGGGCTTGTCGGCGTAACATGACGAAACTGGTGAAAATAGCAAGTTTGACTATCCGGCCGCAGATGACAAGACGTCAAATTAAATTGCGGCACTTCACGATGGCGTAGTCGTTTGTTGCCGATGAATACACATGGTTATTTCAGGTGTTTACAAACGTGGAATGATAACCTGTTATCACGAGTCGTCAGGACGTTAATCAAGAGGTGTCTAAATTTACAGTTTGACCACGTTGGTCATTCATTCGTCATCACTGTACATTTTGTAAACATTTTCAGAACAGGACGTATACGATTACGATAAAATAATTAAAAACAAAACAAACAATACACAATACAATACAATACTAACGGAAAATAACTATATAGGAGAAAAATAAATGGTCGGGAGAAAACTGAAAAATTAAATATTTTGGGAAACAAGACCTATGGATATTACCGGTCAATCTAAGCAGTAAGTATTTAATAAACTCGAGCACGTACTGCTACGCACGGCTGATACAAGTTTCTAAGCTGAACGTAACATTTTTCAACTACGCCATTACTTACTTGAGTTTTTCGGGTCAGATTTCCGGCCTTTGTCCATCGTGTTAATTCACTTCCTTCACTACTCGACCTTTGACCTATGCTCCTGGAATTATTATTTTATGTTTATAATATTATCGATTCATAATTCTTTAACACTGGATTGTTGTCAATTCTGCCGTTTTCTTTATCAGTATTATTCTTATCTATTAGGAATAATTACGATAACACATTTGAACACGATTCGTCGGCGGTTAACAATGCTGTGAATTCAAACCGCGCTTTAATTTTTCAATTTATTTGTTGTTATGTCATTTAATATTTAATTAAGCAATTAATATTTTATTTTTTTTTAAAACAAGTGCGATAATGAATTCAAACTAATTAATTGAAATGTTTATTGAGTTATAATTATAATATAGTGAGTATAATTATTTTACTACTATTTTATTTAAATACTTTTTGAGAAAATTATTATTAAATGTTATAAACATATTATTATTATTATTATTAATAAAATTATTATTGTTATAAATATACATAACATGTGAACTTTTTAACTCAATCCTAATCATTCACTATAACAAAGAAAAGTTTTACATTTAAAATAAACGTAATTTTTGTATCATAATGTAAGTTACATCATAAATAGTCTGAATGAGAAAAATGACTTAGAATGACTCATACATGTATGTTTTATTATTTAAAAGTGCCATTAATACCAGTGAATTTCATAAAAAATAATTTTTTTTTTTTTAGAAATTAGCACTTTTTAAAATAAATGTCTGTTATAATATAAAAATCTAACATTTTGGGTGCCCTATAAAGTAGAAATATACCTAAAAATCATATGCATTTTAAATGTAAAACTTCTCATTACAGCGTGACTGAGTGTTTAGGATTAAGTTAGACATTTTACATTCAGATCAACATTTTAATTTTTTATATTTAGAAATTGATATTTATATTTTTATTTATATTTAATTGATATTTGAATGTCGGGCAAATTAAAAGCACCCTAATATTTTTTTATAAATTAATAATTACAAATTAATATTATAAATAATACTAAGTTGATAGTAATGAGAGAAAGATTTAATGCAAGTAGATGAAACTACAATAATTGAAGATGCAGACAACAGAGACCGATGGAGAGGCTTAGTAGAAGCAGCAAAGGACTTTAATGGTCTGTAGAAGCTCAAAAAAAAAGAAAAAAAAAGTTGATAGTATTGATACATCAATTTTTTATTGGTTAAATTCCATGAAATAATTTTATAAAACTAACAACAATAATAATAATATGTTAGTTCAAAAATAATAAATAATTTATATTAATTATTATAATGTGAAAACTGAAATAATTTAAGGTAATCATTTATATTTTAATATGTATACATTTGATTGGATAAGTGATTCTATTGTATTTATGCTTAACAATTATTATCAACTAATAGACTAAATAATACTATATAAACATGTATGTACATGCTATTTAAGTAAATTTCAATTGATAAATATATTTTTTTAAATAATAATAAGTTTCTCTAATTTTCTATGATTATGTAACTATTTTATTTATTTATTAGATTCAAGTACTTGCAAGATGTCGGTTTCCAATACAGAAATGCATAAAAGTGTATCACGTCTTTTGGAAAATTCTTATATCATCATATCTCCAGGAAATGATTGGTTTAAACAATGTGTGGATTTTTTTATGTCAGATAATCCAAATGTAATCAATAAAAAAAAATATTTAAAATAAGTATAATGAATAATAACTAACATTTAATTTTTATGTTTTCAGTGTAATGCACATGATTTATCTTCTATGGTCATAGAACAATTAAGTTTATCTGATTTTCAAGAGATTGCATTATCTAGTTTACCACCTAATTTAAATAACTTTGAAAAAAAAATATTGAGTGGAAAATATTGTCTTCAAGTAATTAATAAAATTAGTAAATGTTTACGATAATAAGATATATACCAACCAACTATATTATATTATTGTATATTTATGTGTAGGTAAATACTATTCTTGATGTTGGCCAATCGTGTTATTCACAGTATAATGTACTGGTAAAAAGAGATACCAGTAATACTGAGATCGGTGATAATAAACCAGCACCTTGGGAACCTAAATCACGTAGAATGCTAAAAATGATGTGCACTGATGGTAAACAAACTGTAATGGCTATGGAGTATGAACCTTTATCTTGTCTAAAAGAGCCATTTATATCTGGATTTAAAGTAGGTTTTGATAAAATATAGATAAATTATTATAACCCAATACATTTCTAATAACTGTTTAAGATTGGTATTACTGGACCAGTTGAATACCGAAAAGGAGTTTTATTATTAAAATCAAACAATGTGCATTTTATTGGAGGCGAAGTTGAACATTTATTAATTAAAAATGCACCATTAAATGTCTTATGTAGAGCCCTGTTTGTATTTAGTTTAAATGCTATTTTATTTATTGATTAATTATGTCTTTATTAATACCACTTTGTTTTTATTATTTTACAGAAACAAACCGGAATTAGAAAATCCATACATGTTTTCAAATATAGAAGTTGATAATACTGCTATGGAAGTGGAAGAATCACATTCTATAAATCCACCAAGACAAATAAATAGACCACTAATCAATGAAATGCCTCAAAATAATACGAATCAAACTAATAATAGTAATTCCGTTAAAAATGGAGTTATTACAGTAAGCATTACATTTTTACTTGTATTTTATTTTATTCAGTGTGTATTTATTGATTTTTAGTATGATGATTTTTTTGATGGTGATGATGATGAACTATTATACTTGACTCAAGTTGCTGAAATTGAAACAAAATTTTCGCAATCTAATAATAAAATTAATTCAGTACCCTTGGCCACAATAAATACACAACATAATACAGAAGCCTATTACTCACAATTATCCGTTCCTAAAAATAATAAAGTTACAAATAAAAAGCCTATATCCATTACAAAACAGACCAAAATATCAGATATGTTAAGTTCAGGTACCTCTGCAGCATCTAGTAGTTCAGTAACTGATTCAACTAGACCGATTAACATGTTTGGTATGTTTGGTCCAAGTACATCTTCATCATCAAATAACTTACTAACCAAATCAACTAAGTGCCAAACTGATGAACCAATAGAATATAATTGCATGGCTATAAAACAAATATCAGGAAAACGAGTTGCTAGTTCGCCAGTACAAGCAAAAACTAAAAGGCCGTCAACTGAAATTCACATATCCGAAGAAGATTGGGACCTAACTGATTTGAACGTGGACATTGATATTTCAGACCCACTAGTAAAGGTTTTTAAGTCTGCTTCGGTTGTTAAAAACTCTAAAATACAAGTCAAACAAAATAAATGGATATGTTCAGGCATTGTTAAAGAAGAAACAAAAACTGAAGAAGTTGAGTTTTCTTCAAAAGTAAGTTATGAATCGGTAATAAATATAATAAAATGTATTTAAATTAATGATATTAATTTATGATTATGTTTTTATATTAATTAATCCATGCATGTAAAGTTGAATAGTAAATGTTAAACATGTTACACATAGTATGTGAATGTTTGTTAAATAACAACAAAACGGTTAGTGTCATTCGGGGACTGCCGCGATAAAGCTATTGCATATTAAATAAATAAGAAGTTGATATAATTTTAAATTTTTTTATTATTCTAGTTATTCAGGAGTTTGTATCATAGCAACTACGATATTTCATTAATTACGGGATTCCACAGGTAGTGGTCACGCTTTTTCGTTACAAAAAATTTTTTTTCAGTCACTACACCAGGCCTGCGATAAAAGCTATGCAATAGCTTAAAAATTACCAAAACTTATTCAATACAAAAATATTAACAAACTCTTCTAAAAAAATAGAAATACAGCACTAGTTAATGAAAATTAAACACTATTAAGTAATAATTACTAGCTCTTTATGGTACCGTCAAATATAACTTAACTGTATCATTTCCCTTTAAACCAAGTTCTTCTTATATCTAAATATCTTTGGATTATATTTCAAAACACATTGTCTATCTATCTATAAACCATTAAAACACTAGCAGAACAATTCAATTACAGTTTTTAGCAACTACTAATACTCTAAGTAATAATCAAATATAAATTATTTACCTTTTTACACTTACATTATTATTTAACAATATATTATGTGTACTTCTATGGACATATTAATAAATTGTATTATTTATTGTAGGTACTGGAACATTTAATTGGAATTTCATCTGAAGAAGTTTTACAGTTCAAAAACAATCCTTTAAATAATGCATCACTAAAAGAAAAAATTGAAAAAGTATGTTGATTAGTTTATTTAAATTAAATGTAAATATTTGATTTTGTAATTTTTTTTTAGGGAATAAAAGGAGCATATAGAAAATTACATCTATTTAAAGGTAATATTACTTTAACATATTCATTTGATAGAAATAAAAAACCAATTGTTACAGATATGTTAATATAATTTGTGAGTACAACATTTAGTACTTTATTATCAATATTTTTAATAATGTTATTAAATGAAAAGTTAAATGTTAATTAAAAATGATTTCTTTCCTCTTGGTAATACATTTTTGTTATTATCATTTGACTGTCATAAAAGGGTAATAAAATACTAAATTATGTTATTTAGTACTTATATAAGATGTTATGATACACATTTCACATTAATACAAAATACCAGTTGGATACAGAAGTCAAATGTTAACTTTTTTATTTAATTCTTTGACTTGAATATTAGTGATAGATGTAGAAGGAAATAGTTTGAATGTATGATATGTATATATATACCTTATCTCATGTAGTTCACTGGGGCTGAGTAATGATAAACTATAAGTTGCATTCAAAAATAAATCTTGAGAAATTGTGAATAATTTTATGTAAGTGGTATTAATCCGCTTATGGTACCCACATGTTTTAATTTAATTATAAATTTAAACTATACTTAAATACATTTAAACCATGTTGGAGAAATGGCAAACATTGAATTTTTTGTGTGTTAAGAATTTCGCAAAATTGAATTAAATATATTATATTTAAAAGGATGCAGATAATATTTTAAAGCTCTTTAGAAAATAACGATAAAATGATAATGTATTCAGATTGAGATACACTTTTCATTTAAATAAAATTCATTGGTATAATTTAAAATCATTTTTTTTTATTACTAAATAATATTTTATGAGTTATCAAAATGTGCTTTAACTTTTTAATGTCATACATTCTCAAACACTTAATTAATTGCAATGGAATATCAATATTTAAATATAAATTAAATTAAAGAAATATATTCAAAACATTATAATAAACTTAGTCTAATTAATTTATAAATTATGTTTTAATTTGATAAATATTTTTTTCCTTAAAACTAAAAACACATTTATATAAAATTATTGTGTATGTATCTATAGGTTATAAAAAATAAGAATTACACCGAACAAAACCAAACAATTTAAATAAATACACAGACTTTAGTTTTACTTGAAAGAAAAACTATTTAACATGTAAACATATTATGCTGATCATTACTCATTACGAATAAAAAAAAAATATTTTGATAAGCATTGTGCATAAAAGTTAGTAGGCATTTATTTAACTCTTAAAAACTATGTGTAATAAATTATATCATGTTTTAAATGGTTAACATTAAAAATTATTATTACAAAATATTTAGTTAGGCACTAAGAGTTCTTAATAGTATACAATCTCAATTTAGATAATAGTCATAGCAACTGTGGAATATTTCTTTTTGAGGAATATATAAAATGGTATTTTTTGGGTTAGGTATGTATCTAAATTTCAGTCATCATGAGCATCGACGCCACCGCCCATAAAATCTTTAAAAGCCATTGCCATTTTGTTAGGATAACATCTGGGAATAATAAAAAAAAAACATGTGATGTATTTTTTTTTATAAATTATTATTATTTAGAATTTACCTAAAGATATTATTGATTCCGAGCAGTGTATTCGGGATGGAATGTTCTTGTTCATTTCTTCTCACGGCAGATATTATTTCTTTCGCTGTCGCTTCGGGCGTCATAAGTGGTAACAAATTCGGAAAACTGTTCAACATATTATAATCGAATAATATAAATATAATATAATAAATTAACAAGTAAATGGGTCACTTTTTTCATATAATTGGAGTTCATTTGTTAAAATAAAATACTAGCAGTTATAGCATACTGGTGATTTTTTGAAATTCAGCACTTTTTTGAAATTAGTTAATGCAGAGGAAAACAATATAACATATGTTTGAATAAAATAAAATTGTTATTAAAATCATGGGTAAATGCACGATGAAAATAAAAAAAAATATCATTAAAACATGATCAAATCGGTGTTAATGCTTATGTCTACTATTGCGGAACAATAAAAAAACAATTACTTTCTATTCTAAAATAGTAAGTAAAATACATAGTTATATTTATTAATAATTATTTAAAAAAAATTATTAATAAATATAACTATGTATTTTACTTACTATTTTAGAATAGAAAGTAATTGTTTTTTTAAAAATTTTTAAAATTTTCTCAAAAATCCTACGCACCAATACTATATATTTAAAACGGTAATACAATAATAATATAACTTTATATAACTCAATCAGTTGATGTTCTAAGTAATTATGTTAGACTTGGCTAGAAATTTAATTCAAAACTTAAGTCTTTTTTATCTTAAGTTTTGAATTAAATTTCTAGCCAAGTCTAACATAATTACTTAGAACATCAACTGATTGAGTTATATAAAGTTATATTATTATTGTATTACCGTTTTAAATATATAGTATTGGTGCGTAGGATTTTTGAGATAAATAATATGCAAATTGATATTTACCGAATCAAAGGTTTCTTGCACAGACCGGTGTCGACCATATACGGGTATATAGTAGTAAAGTGGAGATTTGAATGGCCATCTTGTCTGCATTCGTCCATAATGGCTTCGGCTAAACCTTTAACAAACAATAGTGTGAATTACATTGTGATGATTAGATGTACCCGTGTTGCGGGAACTACTACTAACCTCTCACGGCAAATTTGGACGCACAATAAGGCACTAAGTTCTTTAAACCAATTATACCAGCCATCGAAGACAAGAATACGAGATGTCCTTTTTTCAGCGCTTTCATCCCAGGTAAAAACGTATCCATCAACTAAACGGAAAATAGATTAACGTTCTAAAAATATAGTGATTAAAGTGAGACAGTTTTTTCATTCAACATTCTAATTACCAAATAATTATCATTTATTTTTTATTGTAAATCACTACATGGGGGCCGAACCAATAATTATCTATAAACTGAAATTTCAACGATATAAATCATAAGTTATAATTTAGTTATAATCCGAGAAAGTCTGTTACATCAATTATTATCTTCATTTTAAATGAATATTTAGTTTTTTAATAAAATAAACTTACAAATTATCAAAATTAATGAGACATTAGACAAGCGATTGATAATCGTATAATTTTTCTAGTACCAATTAATTGAACAAGTATTATTATAGTATAAGAAAAAACGTAGTAACAGAAATATAAAATCATAAAAATTTAAAATAATTTTAATTAATATATAAATTGAGATTTTACGAGATCACGTATAAGTGCCTATATCGGTTGTAAGTATAATCAATGTTAATATGGTTCCTTTGTTACTTTGTCGATTTCTATAATCTTTCTTTTCCCTTTCACTCATCTTTAGTCATTATTTATTGTATGCTGTGATTTAAAATAATTCGGTAACTAACAAGCACGATAAATAATGCATGATCCAACTTTGTAACGTATTCAACATTGCAGCACCATAAATAATAATTTTTGAATTAAGGAAAATATTCGATTAGTGAGATTTATAGAATAAATATTTTTTTTTTGCGACTGCGAAACTTATTAGACAAGTGTTGTTTAAGAAGAGTCATAAAGATGAAAATCTATCTAAATTTTGTTTTTCATCAGTAATAGATATGTTGCAGTTATTATTCTAAAACACTATGATGATAACAAAATAAAAAAGTGTATACTAATAGATTTATTTCAGGTTATTTTTCTACAATTTTAGATATCAGACTAGTAGTATATCCAATTAAAAATTATAATTGAACAATTAGACATTATTATTAAACGAATGAAAAATTAAAAAGTGAAAACTATAACAAAGATGTGTGAAAAAACCATGTTCATGAAAATAATTTACTGAATTAGCATACATTATCATATTATACAATAATTATTGTTATCAACTTTTGTGTTTTCTTTTATAATTTTTATGTAGGTATTTAACTTGGACTATTGCTTTTATAATTAAGTTTATAGAAACACAATAACAAAAATATTTTTACAGACAAATTATCTTTAAAGTTTTCTTATTTAAAAGATATATTAAATTAAAAAATTTAGTTAGTATTTTGGCACCAGATTGATACCTATAACTTATAGTAATATATAAAGAACATTAATGTAAGCGATGAGTTTGAAAGTATATACCAATATTGAACTCATTTCTTAAAATACATCATAGTTTAAATAGATATATTATAATACTTAGAACATGTTTATCAACAGATTGTAATAACTCAAATTATTTTAACACGATCCACAATAAAAACACAGTTCATAGACCAATACGAACTTAGTATGTGTGTGCGATTAAATCGGAACTTATCATATGCAATTTTATAGAATATATTACATTAGCACAATCGTTGACCATTCATATCGCAAGTTAATAATGAGCAAGCAGTTTACTTTTTGAATCCATTAATTTTTCATTTATACATTTATTGAAATCATTAAATCAAAATATATGATAATTTATGACGTATTAATGTGTTAGCGGGTTGTTCTGCACACCTTTGGAGTATGTATAAATGGATTTTTTTAATTTGAAGACATATTAATATTCTTATTTAAATAGGACGTATAAATATGGCACTTGATACAATGAACTCTGTAGATAATTTATTATTATCGTCCGATGAAAATCGCATTGAAAATTAGTAATAGAAACTATAATAAACACACAATATCAACGTTTCCGATCGACTACATTAGTAAACCATTTGAAATCGTATAGATACATGTAAGAATGCTTAGGACCAAGTACCTATAGGTATATAGATATATCTATTTAGATCAGTCGGGTATTTATAAACATGAACGTATAATTTTAGAATACTATTGGGTACTATTGTTGCTTCAGTACCTTTGATATACATTTCTTAATACGAGAACAAACTCAACTAGTATATATGCATACAACGAACATATTCCTATATTCGTAAATATGAAATAGCAAATAATAGCACACGAATAAATATTATTTATTTTTTTGTTTATTTATTTATTAAATGATCAACGCTATTGTAATGTAATATAGGTAAATACATTTTTGATTTAGTAATATAGTTAGAGAAAAATTAGTATAATAATACAGTAGGTATCATAAAATAAAAAATTATGAAATAATTTAAAAAAAAAAAATAAAAAAATATTGAACTTAAAAGGAGACGACAGATATTAAGCTGCCTTAAAGGCACATTTTTTATGTATTTATTTTTTGATTGGAGGCATGAAAAAATATAGATGTACAAGTAGAATAGCACGGAACTTTTAAATTTATAAGAAACACGTAAGTAAAGAGAACAGGAGAATCTATAGTAGACTACTTGCTTATAGAAAAGTGTTTTATAGCTAAACTCATGTTTCTCAAGAATTGGTCGGATATTTTTTTGAGGTAAGAATATTTTTCATTTACATATTAGTATGTATATGTCTGAATAAAATATTATATTTAAAAGAAGGTGATGGAATTATATCAATTCAAAACGGTTGAGATCAGCAATGAAGGTGTGCGATTAACAAAATTTATTTTTGAATTCGATAAAAAATTATTTGAATAATTTCAAAACATAATACTAATATAAAATAAGTATTTTTTAAAGATTATAATTCTTCTAGTAAGTGTACATTTATGTAGTATGTGCCTCTACCCAGTGGCGCCCTATCATATACTCATGTCTTGCGACTGCAAGACTTAACATTAGGGGTGGGTGTATGAAAATATGATACTTAGTCATGAAATATTAAATCGTTAAATCATACATGGACACATCACACATGGCATAATATTTGTCACACAATAAATAATATTAAGATAAGATAACTATTGTAAGTTGATAACAGGAAAAAATTGCCATCCATTTTACATTTTAATTTATACTTTTATGCTTTACTATTTTGGGTGGGTGGGTGGGTTGATGAGAAATGTAGAAGGGTTTTTAAAACATGGCTGTGCGCCATTGCCTCTACCTCAATAGTAATTATGTATTGATATTGAATATAAATATTCAAGTAGAATAATGTAATATTATATTATGAATTTAATATTACTATTATAAGACTTATTAATTGAAACTTAAATTTTGTTATAATTATTTATTTTTGTTAATATTATTTACTAACTATTTATAATTGTAATTACTATGAAATATTATAAATAATTAAATATTGTACGTATAATAACCATCAGTTAGTTATTAACAGTAGTATTACTATATATAGTAGTTTTATACAGTTATAAAATATAGTGAACTTGATCTGAGGAAAAAAGGCTAAAAAAGATTTACTGTAAACTTGGTCTGAGAATTTTTGCTGATAAAATATAATAAACATGATAAAGAGTTTTAATACAACAACGAAAAATAATAAGAACGCACTTACAATCGCGTAGGTCACTTTTTTACTCATAAGAATATTATAAGTTATCATAAACTATTATAAATTTTATACACGTACCACGAGTTTAAAAATAACGATTTATACCTTGTTTTTGCACATTATGAAAAATGTTGCCAGAATTAGTTATTAGTAAATAGCATAATCCAACTCATTGTCTAGATTATACTTGTTACTACATTAATTTAATTATTAACTTACTCAAAATTGATAAATATTTTATTTGTATATTAATAATGAGTAACAATTACATGTTGTCATTTATACACTGTGGTGATGCGACAAGGGAGACATGGTAATTATTATTTTATACAAATCATATTATGTTCAAGAATTTGATATTTACTTACCCAAAAATGAGCGAATACGTTGATGTCAAATATTTTCTTTATGGTGGCTTCATCGTGTGATTCGAGCGGTTTACAAGGCATTATGCCAGCATTATTGACCAGAATGGTAACAGTGCCTACTTCACTCTTAACCTTTTCTCCGAGCTCTCTAACTTTTTCTAATGACGACACGTCGCACCTAAAAAACAAAAAGTGACAAAATCCTGTGATAGCTCATTTTATTTTATTTTAGTTTAAAAAATGAATCTAATTTTTGATTCTAATTTCTTCAATTTTAAAGCGAACCACACATTGGTTTTAAACGTCAGTATACATTGTTCGATGTATTTTGAAACTTGTACAATTACCAACAATTAATAGTGTGGGGTAGGCAGTTTAGCCGAACAAAATAAAAATTAAATAAAAATTTGTTGCGTATCCTATACGTGCCGCAATATGCAGTCGCGTAGTTGTAGTGCCTAAATTCGCCCCGAATTTTGATAAAATAACTATTATGTCATAATGAAAACTAAAATGCGAAAACATTTCTTGGTTATATGTTGTAAATAGTAACAATAGTAATGAATAGAAACAAATATTTAAATCATTCGGTTGTACAAAAATAAAAATAAATAAACACGACACGGTCGACTACGTCAACTTAAATAGAAAAATATGTTAATTGTTCAAGTAGACAATCGAGTTGGAATGTAAATCATTAAAAAAACCATCTACTCAGTTATAGTAGAGCTCTGAAAATTCGTAATAACGAGATCTAAAAAAAAGTTCAAAATTATTATTTTATTAGATTACATATTATAATTACATACATACATATTAAATATGAATTATTGATTATTAAATTTTATTTATTACATGCAAACATATTTATTTTTTAAAAAATCGGTTATTTTTTTAGTGTATAGCCACTTGCGCTTACTTGGTAAATTGTGTTGTATAATTTTAAAATGTGACTAAATATACTATCGTCTATGTTATGATTTTGCAAATATTTTAAGACGGCACGGAGACCTGCTTTAGCTTCCTTCGAGGTGACTGGAGGCTCTTCGGACCATTCTTCTTCATCATTAACTTCCTCGTAATTAGTTTTTTTTTTATATTTCATCGTCAGTGAAAGAACCACAAACAGCCAAATCATCGTCGATAGCAACAAATTCCTCAAACGTTGATAACTGCTCGACTGGAAAAGTAGATAATCTATACCATTGATTGTCAACTTCTAAAATGGCAAGGATTTCGTCTTCTTCTTTGTCAATAATTTTCAATTGTACATAGCCGAAACTTGTAAAATTCGTAATATCAAGCTTCAAAATTGTGAAAATTCGTTACATAGCGAGAGCTTTGGTCAAAATAACTTCGTTTTATCGAGGGGACTAAAATACATGTAATTTTTCGTTATATCACGAGATTTTCAAGGAACTGACAGTTTTATTTGTTACATCGAGATTTTCGTTATAACGAGCTTCGTTATATCGCGAGTCGACTGAATTTTTAATTATTACGAGGATATTAATATGTGCAATAACACAAAGGTTTTATATTTTCAAATTAAAACAAATAAAACAATAAACAAATATTAAATATTGTTATTTAATTTTAAAAATTCACAATAATTAATAAAGTTTTAATACTAATTAATAATTTACTTTTAATATATTTTAATTGTATATTGTCTTTCCGAAAAAATAACCCCCCTCCTCTAAATAAAATGATAGTTCCGCGTCTGTAGGGAACATACAGTTTATGAAAAGTATTTGCAATCAAGGTATAATTATTCTTGTTCTCCAAGTATAGTTAGTTCGTTTAATAAGTTTGTTGAAATATCTTTTAATCCTTATTTCAAATAAAATTTAGCTATTATCATTATATGGAGTAAAATATTATGTAAGATTATATTTTAAATTATCATAAAATAAAAAATGAATGCCTTGTTAAGTATTATGCCATTATAACATTTTCAAAACAGTGTATAATTCAATATTCAAGAAGTATTTTTCAAATTAATCTTAATTTTCCCAATTTCACAATCATCTATACTAACGGCTCAGTTTCACTTCTATCAATTGGATATTCTTTCTACATAACTTAACTACACGTTTCTTTTTTTCAACAATCTGCCACCTTCATCCATTTCTTATACCGCAGAGTATTATGTTATTTTCAAAGCTCTTTTATTCATCTCAAATGTAGCTCCTATTAATTATTTATTCGCTTCCGAGTTTATATCTTATTTACTATTTCAAGAATTAAATACTTTTAATTCTAAATTATGGTATCCCGTTTTCCATTATAAAACATATATAAACTATCTCAAACAGTCCAATTGCCAAATTTAACTTATGTGGGTCTCAAGCCATATCGGCTTATATGGTAACGAAATGACCAACAGGCTAGCTAAATCTATCTTCAATATAATTTTCTTTTCTTTATTCAATTCACCCTAGATCGATTTCACCCCGATGTTATGTTGGCACACTATTAGCTTTTGGTTCAACTATTGGACCAACCAGCCGGCCAGCTTTGCATTAAAATATGAAAGTATTGTCCCCATTATTCCTAATAAAAACATTGGTTCAACAACTTAGATCTATAAATATCTACCAATGTCCATTTTAACCGACTTTGCGTGGGTTATTTTCTTCTTTCCGATCACGTTGATTAATTTGGTTTATATAACTCCCCTCTCTGCATACTACATATAGCTGAAACCATCTGTGACCTCTTACATTTACTAATATACTGTCTACACGTATTCCAACAGAATATCTCTGTTCAGCTATCTAAAGTTTATACATTCCCTTCCGATCTCCTTTCTATGATCATTATTAAATATAAAATAGTTATTAAAAAAATAATCAACTTAGTACTGAAAGCTGACTTATTTGTTTAATGTTTTTAATATTAACGTACAATTTTTCTATTTATTACGGTTATAATTTTATACTACATAAGAATTATTTTGTTCTTCTATGTTTGTCATAAGTCTATCTACTTAACATAATTGTCAAGTTATCATAGTCACCGACAAAAAGTTAAAAAAAAAAAAAAAAAATAATGTAAACAGAACATGCAAACCCTTGAACTATGCATATATTATAATCATATATATTATTATAAACATTATAATATACATATGTACATGCTGAGTTGTATTAAAAAATAGTTGACTATAGCAAATCAACAAGGAAATGATTCAGCAGTATATATAAAGGCTCTGATCAACAACGAATTTAGACGTATTCATTTAGTATAAATACCTGCACTCTACCTGTCATTATCATCAACGTTAATTTTTTTAATTGTTCATGTTGTTTGTTTTAAAAGTATTAATAAATATCCGTACTATTAGCACTTAACATTGTTATACTATCTAGTCAACTACTCATCACGTAACATAATTTGGCGCTGTGGAACAGATTTCGAGGAGGCAACCATTTTTCTAAAATCGCCGTAAAGGAAAACCGATTATTTTTTCTCCGACTCCCAAAATACAACTTCAATTCAACGAATCAATCAACAAACATGCCACCGTCCAGCATAATTTCCACGTAAAATGGCTTATTTAATAAACGAATAAAAGGTAAAAAGTGAACTACATTATTATTATAATGAGAGTTATTATTGAGATTTATATATCGAGAGACTAATTTAATTACTATTATATTAATATCTGAATTAGCGTTGTCCCAAAAAACATTTGTGATTACTCAACTTCTTTTGGGTGTAGGTCTAACTCGCTTTGTAGAAGCAATGTCTATTAAAGTGCAAATTTAATACTTAAAACTTGAAAAAAAAAGTTATACAAACAATTCATAATATATAATAATAGTAATCGTAACTATCACAAAGAGTATATGTTAATCAAATAGTTGTAGCGTTAATCACGCAGTTGATTATCTGTCCGAATTGCTGAATTATTACGCTTGTACAATTTTCGATATTTAATGATTTTCAGTGGGATTTGATTCATTTGGAATTCAGATTGATTTAATACGATGCTGCTGCGATTCTGTACACTTATGGGTAATTTTTTTGTTGATAGGTAGCTTACGTAGCTTTGTTCATTTCAATATGGTTTTCTTTGTATTTTTCATTGCTATTACATTACCGTCAGGTTTGGTTTGTTTATATTTTTTAGTAACTAGTTTTATTTGATCTTTTCGTACTCTATCTCTACAGTGTAACAGTGTACACCTAGCAGGACGCTTTTATTACTGATGTACTGTTGAAGAATTTTGTGAAACACTAAGATTTGAAACAGGTTAATTGTTACTAATTACACATCAAATTTACTATTATTAAAATTCTCATTTTCTTTTTACGGGAAATGTTTCTGCATCGAATCTTTCTTAAAGATTTCGGTCATATAAATGGATAAATCCTTTTTTACTGCAAACAATTTGCAAATATCATCATAGGTTGAATTAATTGAGTTTCACGGGCATAATCTGTAATAATAGGAAGTTGTCGCCATTCGAATTGTAAGACATTTGAACGAAGTCATTCTAATGAACAGCCACATACGAAATAATTGTATTTAGTATATGCTGATACCGACTAGGGTTATTAAATAAATGATTCGAAATTGACCGAAAAAAGCAAGTACCATCTCCAACAAAAGGAATAGTTGGTCATTTTAAATAGTTTCTTCAATCCATATTTCAAAATATTTTTAACGTTACTATAAATCTAATTGCGTAATCAAAATAAATTAGATTTAAATTTTTTTATCCTATCTGTACACCTAGCACGGCACTTATTTTTTTTTTCGATGGTTGATAGTACTGTAGTAGAATTTTGTTAAAATATATATCGAAATTATTACTATTAAGTATAATTATTACTTAAGTATAATTACTATTAATACTCGTATTATTTTTTAACATTCATAATCAAAAATACAATTTTTTATAGTGATTTTATTATTTGTTACTATGCTTTAAATAAATTCATATATTATTTTACGAATTTAAGAATTCAATTTTAATCAAACAATGAAAAATTGTATTATTTGATGAACAAAAACGTTACATTGACATTAATACGTCATTAACATAAAGCTACACGTCACACGACAGGAGAGCTGTAGAGACGTATAGCCACAAATTAGCAGCCAGACAAAAAAAATTCCGATACTTAATTTTAAGTTTTTGTCAATTTCAAACCCTTTGAATCAAAATTATTTAAAATCCTTTCTTATTACATGCCTATACTATAATATAAATATTCCCTAAAAATATCAAGTTTCTGGTTATCATGGTTTAGGCTGTGAATTAATTATGAATCAGTCAGGATTATACTCGTATATATATATTTAATTGACGTAGTAAAATATAAAATATATTTCGAAAGAGTATTTGGAACAATTTTGTAAAAATCGTTAAATTATTTAAATGACACATTAAAAAAGAGTTTATTATTGATAAATTTTAAATGTTATATTTATTGAGTAAGTAATATTGTGTATTAAAATTGATTTTTTTTTCAAATAAAAATATATTAAAGAAAACCCTTTTATAAATACTAATGGGTAAATTGATAAATTTTAGTTAAAATTAGCTACTTTAATGAATAAAGAGAATCCTATTAGAAAAATAAAATAAATTAATCGCAAAAAAAGAAAATTAAATTAAAAGTTTTGAGAAAGAATCAAATTAAATAAAAAGTTTTAGGCCTAAATATCAAATCAATACTCGAAGTAGTAATAAAACTGAACAAAGTTAACCTTCGAAACAAAATCCATAGGAAAAATGACTCAATCAATAGCTGAGATCATTCTTAGATTATACAAGTATTATTGTATGAAGGATTTTAATTACTACCAACTTATTCGGGAGAAATATATATATATATATATAAATTTATAAATGTTGCGATATTATATAACAATTATATTATATACTATGTTATATTTATACGCTTCATAAAACAAAATATGAAGCTAAAATTATTCAATTAATGAAAAATAATGAAAAAAATAATTTCATTATTATTCCATGAATTATTCATTATTCAAACGCAATTAAAAGAAAAAAAATATTAGGTTTATACATAAAAGGTCTAATAAATCCAATATAATATGTAGTTGTCGAGGGATCGTATAACATTAAAAGAAACAAAAAGTATAGTTAATGTGGAAGAGTTGGAGTTTGACACAGAAAAAGAAATGCAGAATGTATTCAATACAAACAGAAGAAAAAATTATAGTAACTAACAATGAAGATTAACGAATTATAATAGTCGAAATAATTATAATAATAAGTCTATTTGATGTTATAAATATAATCGACCGCATTTTTCCAGTCAATATGTTAGCGTTGCTAATCCAACGTTCAAACCAATGGATACTAAATAATAACAATAATCGATTACCTTCTAATATTTAAAACAACAATAATTTAAATTATCAAATAAATTTCAGTCAAATAATTATACGCGGCCACCAATCATTTATAATACGTGAAACTTAACATGCAGTTACTGCGATAAAACTGGTTACGAGAATTCGGTATGTTATAAAAAACGAAATAATGATAATAAAAATTTTAATTCGGGAAACGGTCATACATACGAGGCAGAAGACCTCATACCATTAATCAAATAATAACCAATGAGGAAATAAAGAACGTTGCTTCCACATCGTATTAACAATAACAGACAATCTCATAAAATGTACTTTAATCACCTCTAAATCAAATTAATTACAATTATTATAAGATAAAGGTAGCGATATGCATATCATAAAAATTTATTATTTTAAAGAATATTTAGTCATACATGAAACACAATAAATTTTAATACGGAGAATAAGTAATAAATTAATACGAACAATAGGAATAATATATATAAAAATATTGAACTAATATTTTTCACGCCGTAGGTTCAAAAGTTCTTCTAATAAAACACGAAACGAGTTTATACAATTATCTTAAGTGTTAATAAAGCAGTAATTCAAATTTAGGATAATACCATAAATAATAACTAACTAAATAAAAATTAGACGATAAAAATGTTTTTATATAAAACATAAGAGCAGAAATAATAATTTCCGTATACATGGCAAATAAATTTATAGAAAATAATGATATTTTATTAGAAAAACAAGAATTAATAAAATATATATACTGTGGAGAAACAGCCAACTCCATAAAAAATAAAAATGTTATAAGTATTATCGATTTAAAATAAGGATTTTATCAAATTCGATTATCAAAACGATTTAGAAAATATAAAACTTTTAGAAATTTTGGATCATTGAGAATTTAAAATACTCACATTGGGAATGAAACAAAGTCCTTCACTATTTGCGAAATGTATTTGTTAATGTTTTATCAGGATTAGCTGAATTAAAATGTTTAGTATGTTTAGACAATATAATAGTTTTCGCAGTACGTGTTCGACCTCCGACAGTTCAGAACGTGTATATCTCTCACGACCGTTTTTAAAGCTTCCGATAGCACTACGTATATTATGTCGACAGCTATAATCAGGTTATAATATGACAATTATAATAATTATTTAACGTCGAGTATATGAAGCTACGAACAATAGATCCAAAACTGGCACACTGCCAGTCACAAAATATCCAATTAGAGGAAAATTAAAATAGACATAATACTAAACACTGCCGAAGCAATTTTTATTGGTGGTTTCAACTCTTCAATTGCACTTAACCAGTTTAAGTACTTTTTGGAAAAGTTGGATACCATAACACTAATATATACACACTTTGCTACGACATGAACTCAAATATTCCTAGTATTATAGATTTATTGGAGAAAGTTCGACTTGTGGTCAACGATTGCTCAATGAAAATTAAACTAACTAAATTTTCTAATTCAAATATTCCCATAGCAAGATCAATAAAACTCAAATCAAGTAACAACCCTTATTCATTTAAAAAAATTTACATTTACTATGAACATAGTACCAAAATACTTCAATGAAACATAAATGGATTGTACATAACACTTGACGAACTAAAATTATAAATATCTGAATTTGACCAAGAAATACTTTGTATACAAGAAATAAACGTTAACAGTTTGAATATCGAATCACTTAATAAATACAAGAAATACTATAAAACAGAATAGATTGCATTCGAGGCAGAGGTGAGATTATAAATTCATATATTATAAGCAAAATGTATGTACAGATTTTTTATATTTATAATAATAATAAAAATAATAATTATATACGTAATCCAGTTATTGTATAAATTAAAAATTAGACAATGATTTCAAAACTGTGATTAAAGTGATATTCTAGCATCATATAACTATTTAAAAAATCATTCATACTTACATAAAACACTAAATTGTTATTTTTCATATAAGATATTATGTGTATGATCGTAACAACTGTTATTGTGTGTACTACACACAAGTCAAATCAATGACGTCAACGTAGCTTAGCGCAAATGACAAAATACACCTCATACGGAGTATTATAAGAGCGAGTAAAAGTGCATCAGTTAGCCATTATTATATTATCATAGTGCAACGGTATTATGCATAATACATAATGTATTCTAAAGATTTTATGTGAGGTCACTTACGTGTATGCGAAAGCCTTTCCTTTCCACTTCGCGTTGATTTCCTTTGCAGTTTCCGTATTCGATTGCTCGTTGATATCGATGCACACCACTTTGGCGGACACGTTGGCGAATTGCATAGCCAAACATTTCCCGATACCGTGTCCTGTACCTGTGATCTAGATGAATTTTAAAAATATAATATTGTAAGAAAAAGACATTGTCCATAGTTTTTTACATCGTGGTTGCCATTATTACTGTTACAGAACTTACCAAAACGATGTCATCAGCCAGTGATTTTTCCGGATACGGAAGAATAATTTTGTAAAGAGACTCCACGATGAAGTATACACATTTGACCAACAACAGAATTATTTCCACGAAAAAGCTTGTCCACTGACCGGATTCTATTTTAGTGGCCCTAAATGGAAGATAAGACGTGCATTTCATATAAAACAGAACAAGTGTAAACAGCAAAACAATATGATATATTCATGTATACAGTTAGTTTGAATTTAGATTAATTAGATTTATTTCTACAAGATTGGATTCATTATAATACGAAATTTTTTTTGTTTTTAGGACTTTTACGAAATACTATATTAACAGTATAATAATAACTAATAGTTAATGTAAAAATTAAAAAGTATTGATTATTTAAATAAAAAATTTGAAGTGACTCGAACAATAATATAATTGAATAACTAATTATCTACTTAATTATAAAAAAAAATATTTTACTTTATAATTAATTGCAATGTATTTAATAGTTTCAAAGTATAAGGTTATACAATTATTCATTATACGTGTAGATATTGTACTAATAAACTTAAAATATAATAACACTATTAAAATTTAATGTAATAAAAAAATTAATAAAATATTATTACATACATATAATCACAATAGCGGGCTTCAACTGTGACAAAATTGAGTAATTGTATACAAGAATCGGTACTCACATATCAGAATGAGATGATCGGTGACGTTGCAATTTATTCGTACAGGAATTAACTGAAATGAATAAAAATAAACTATGAAAATCTTATATCAATATGACATATTTTACAACTAGGTAATATATATTTATACACATAAGTATATCACAACTAGATAGTCGATTTTTAATGCAACCAAGAGTTAATGTTGAGGTAGACAGGTAAATGACTGATCTTAACAAAGAATCCCTTTATTATATTTTGATTATTGATAATGACCATAAAAAAAAAAAATGTTATAATAAGTAAATTATCTAATTGAAAGTAATACCTAGGACCGTTCGATTATTTTAATTAATCAAAATGTTCTCTGACTGATCGATTTAATCAATTATTTTACGTATTAAAAAAACGATTAATCGATAATCGAATTGATATTAATCGAATATCGATTAATTCTTTATTTCAAATAAACAAGAATAAATCAAAAACTATTTTTATAGGCATTTCCTGCCGTTCCTGATATTGGATATTTTCGTATCTTCCATCATAAATGATTTGATATAGACAACGTTACATTATTTCCATTGTAAATATTAAAATTGTAATATTTTAGTCATCAAATACACATTCTATTTATATTTGATCTGTACTGGATTAAATATTTTATTAGCTTTAGAATATAGGATTCGGTCCCTTGTGAAATATCATGGTTTATTTTTAAAGGAGCACTATAAAGTATAAGACTTAAAAATTATTAATTTTAAGTTTATACCACGTATTTTTACAAAATTCAGTTTTTTACGTAGTATCTACTAACTTATAATTAATATTTAATACTGTCATAAGGTTTTTTGACATAAATCGATTAATCGAATAATGAACTTTTAGAACTTAACATTTGGCTATAACCTATGACTTAATAAAATTGCACTGTTTACTAATTAATAAATAAATCTTAATTAATAATTATTGATTAAATTGTAAATTGATTTTATATGGAAAACCCTAACGACACAATAATATTGACCATCGGTCACTAAATATGGAAATAAAGCGGCACATACACGATCAATATTATTGCTTAATATTTACATCAATAAATATTTCAATTTTTTTTGCACTCACACGATCAATAATATTGAATATATTATTCAGTTCCGGTCAAAATGTCTAGTGGAGAGAACACGATTATTACTTATGCTATTGCCTTGTGATAAAAATAGCACAATAATACTGACAATTTATCAATAAATATCAAAATTACACTCCGATCTTCACATTAACATCGTATTCAAAACTGTATCTTTCTTTTACAAACGATTCCGATCCCGCTTAATCAACAATCCAAATCCCCTTATAAGAGAACTCAACTCAAATATTATTCCTGGAAATCCTCCTAGACGACTAGCTCGCCGTTGGTGCAGAGATCTCGTCAATCAAATTAACCATTAATTAATAAATAGTTATTAAATAGTGTCACCGCTGGGTGACTTCTTTTGTCGGTCAACTCACGCTCATTAATATTAATATCGCCCATACGCTTATTGAAAAAAAAAATATAATTTACTGATTGTGTATTTATTTTAAAAAAGAAAAAAAAAATATCAAAACGATTTTGATTGCTTCAAAATATTGAACATGTCTTCAATATGATCCATACACTTGTCCATATAATTGTCAACATCAAATATTGATCGTCTATGGGCCGCTTAATTTTGATTGTGTCAATATATTGAACAGGTCTTTAATACACGTACATATACATATACATGTTGTAATCCACAAACGATCAATATAAATTTTAATATCAAATATTGATCAATATTATTGACTGTATTATCAATACTATGTATAAATAATAGTATCAATATTATGAGCTGCTTAAAGCGGCCCCTACACGATCAATAATATTGAGTCAATAAAATTGTGTCAATATTTTGTTCAATATTCATTTCACCCAAACCTCTCAATATTATTGCACAATATTCAGTTGAATTCGTTGGCCAGGTCAGGTCAGGTGTAGTACCGCTGTGTATGACCGCTTGTGTTGTTTACGTTGTTTACACTGTGTCAGTTGAAAGGCAGCATTTACAATCTGCTATAAATTATATTATTATAGTTTTAAATATGTATCTTAACGATACCGAATTAATTTGCATCACAGTAGCATTTGGATTGAACCAAAAAATACCCAAACAAAATAAAAGAAGACATTGGATGAAAGAATGGTAAAAGCAAAGAGCGCAATATAGTCATGAAAAATTATTGAACTGTCTACGAATGACTGAACCAGATGACTATAGAAATTAGGAATGACATTCCAAAGTGCCGGCAGATCCCGATACAAATTAATACATTCGATTATGAAAGTTCGTTCTTCCATTTTAGTAGACATAATTCTTATTAAAATGATATAGTGTATCATATAAACCTGAAGCAATACGACACAACTCGTGTGGCTTCACAACCGATATGATATGATACTAAATATTACGTTATTTTGCACAATATCATATTCAAACGTTCAATAATATTGTGTATTGTACAAAATATTTCCAACCCAGTTTGATTTCTTCAATTTATTGTAGAATTCTTCAATATCTATACTAGACCGTCAATAATATTGTGCAATATCGATTATTGTGCAATATTATTGATCGTGTAGGGACCGCTTTAGACAACTAGTGCGTTATTGGTTTTTTTTTTTAGGAAAAGAACAACGGTTTAGCGTTTCAATGAGTCTATTTATACGACGAGAAAAAAGTACAAGGTCTTACACGGGTGCAGTTATTTTAGCGCCATCTTTAGATTCATTCATAGCATCATGGTATTGTTGAACGTGAAATATATGTCGTATTATAAACCTTATCTATAACACATCATGCGTATTGTTGAACGTTGTTGGTAAACTTATGATTTTCAATAGACACGATTAACGAACAACAGATAAATACATCCGTCATATTGTATACAACGTATAAGTACGTGACTTGATACATTCCGATTTACATATATGTTTGTCTTCTTACACATAAGCATACTAACTACAATACGTGTAGGTGTATATAAGTATACATGGGAATTATTATTTTTAATAAATACGTTATATGTGTTGTTCGTCTCATTGAGTGGTTATAATGTATTGTATATGTTAGTCATTATATTTTATCATCGATGGATCATAGAAAGATAGCATTTGATTTTTTTTTCTAATGTAGGTTTTGTTTTTATATATTTATGATTTAATGATAATTTTCATGACTTGACGAAAGAAAAAAATTGTAAAAATTTCAAACGTAGATATGCATACGGTGTTTATATTTTTGTGCGTGTTGTAATTAATAGCATTTCAAGTGCTAAGATGGATAATGTTGAACTTTGTGGAGTAGAGAAAGAAATGCATCGTTTGACTGTTATAATATAAATACAATATAATATTATTGGTTCAATGGACGCCAAATTTCATTACATATTTTACGGTACTATAACCGGTCATCATTTAAAATTTTTTATTATAGCAGCGAGATGTTCATTGTTCTTTGTGAAGGTATTTTTACACGTGCGACTGATAATAATACCATTGATTAAGTATACTTAATCAATGATAATACTTATATTTATAATTACTGTTAATGCGCACGAAACACTATATGATAAACACTATACACCCGAGTACACTTGCGGCAATCAATCATAATTTTATTTTATAGATACAAAATAACCTGCGGTAGCATTGGCCACTGGAACATAGTCTTGTCGAAGTGCTACCTTATAATTTTTATGATACGATGAATTTGATTGTTGCTTTCATGGATTCTCGGCAGTTGTTGAGTAATGTGGAAATATGTTCAGACAGATTGGCTCTTTTCTTGCGGAACTCGAAATTTAGATATTGAGTTGGTAAATATTTGATACAATCATCTATATTGTAACAGTTGTGACTAGATTGTATACAGTGTATAGTCGTGTTGAAGTTATTACTTATTAGTTCACCCAGTATTTTGATTTTTTAAATAATGAACATTACAATTTTACATTAATTTTTATTTTACACATTTGATTTTTTTTTAAAGCACAACTCACACCTTGCATCTATTACGTGTGTTGTGAATATGTAAGAACTTACAAATTGATACAATTTAATTTTTATATTACAATCTACCTCATTAATTATTTAAATAAAACAAAAATAGTGATGAAAAAATCGGTATGGCATTAATTTAAGTACTGATTTCTGAAAATTTTAATTTATTTTTGTAATGTAAAAAATAATTTTATTTTATATATGTACCTCTAAATTATGACTACTAGGTATTTATTGTTTTAGTGACGCATCGATTTTTAATTACCAATATTTTTTTGGTTTTACAATGATGTGTGTTTTTTTTTTTTTTTAATTTTAATTTTTTTTTTTTTGTGTCTGACGACACCTTTTTTGACAGTAAAAATGCTTCGATTTGCTTGTGTAGCAGCTTTTCTGAAAGGAAAGTGAATCTAGTTGGTACTTTGGGGGGTCAAAAGTAAAAAATTCAATATTTTTTAAATGCGACGGGAAAAACCTTAAAAAAATAAGGGAATACGGGAGTTTTTACTCAAAACCAGTTTTCGACAAAATCAAATTTTTATTTTGCTATAACTCAAAAACTAATCGATGTAAATACTTGAAATATTCACCAAATATTTAGATTAGCGTTCTCTATACACCGTTAAATTTTATTGAGCTATTTATAGACAATTGAAATTTTTTTATAATTTATAATTAGTAAATATTTTTTAAACTTAATTTGAATTATAATATAATTAATAACAAATGGTTTTGTTTAAGTAATAGCATTCTTAAAAACAATTATATAAATTCAACAAGTTTTTTGGAATTTAATATAAAAAAAGAAAACGGAGGTATTGTTCTACTCGTTCATTAGTGTCAGTGGAGTGGCGATGAGTGGGTAATCATTTACATTCATAATTAAGTAAATAATACACAAAAATATATTTTAATCTTGATATAAACGAATGTCAGTATCCAGTAGCCACTAACTGGATATACTAATATACTTGCCTCTGAAAATGTTTGAGTTTGCCACGCCACTGATTAGTGTAACCATTGATTATAAATACTATAATATTTACAATTAATGATATGACTAACCTTTAATCGTCAATGATACTAATTAGATATAAGTTATATACTAAATGATATAATCAATTAAAATTAGTACAAAGAAATCCTTTTATTGTAAACATATAATAATAGCCTCACTCTTAAAGAGACTCATACACGATCAGGCTTGAATACCAAACACATTATTGACATCACGATTGACAAGTTATAACTTTCATATTCAAGAATGTCAGTCTTTATTAATTAATATATTTTCTCAGTCAACAAATTATATTTTTTGTACTGTTTCGTTTTGTGTTATGTAAGTTTAATTAACAGTTTATACATATTATTTATATTTATTTTTGAGTTCGTTAATTTATCAATATTAATATTTTTTTTAAATTTTTTTTTTATTAATTAAGGCATTTCTAGCTAGAAAAGCTATCTAAGACTATTGATATATATGCAATTTTCTTATATACATAAATGCGATAAAAAATGCTGAATATTAAATAATAAACAATATTAATAAAACGAAATATTGAATATTAATAAAATAATATGAAATAAAATATTAAATCAAATAAGTATTATAAGTATTACTTATAAGTATTATATTAAATATAGGTTAATACTATAATTTTTTCTGGGTTGATGTATAATGTGGCAATGATTGGTGGTAGGTCATTTAATTCGGTCG